>CM067067.1:7245046-7412546 GCA_033980235.1 Diadema setosum
GTAATGAAAATTGACTGAAGTGATAAAAACAATATAATACGTAAAACATTGAAAAATGGAGGGACCCACTAAAAAGACAATGCTTGTAGAATGTGGACCCCTCAAGTACAGAATGTCAATAGAAATTGAACTGATGCAAAAAGGGGAAGAAAGACTGGGAATAAAGTCAGAAAAAAAGTCTGGAAGCCCACTAAGAAGATAGCGTATCAAACAGACACACATACTCAGGCGAATAAGCATAAAACGAGACTGGGACGACAAATCTAATAAAGGGGGACTCATAGACAAGACAGAACGAGACAAGACTAACATAACAGGAAGACAATACAACGGACAGAAAGGCAAAACAGATCCAGTGATCCTCGACGGAATTGATTGAAAAAAAAAATGATGGGATGCGTGAAAAGGACACGGAAATATAGAAAAGTATAGAGAAATAGATGCAGAAATAATATAAATGAAATCAAATCTACTCTGTAAGTGTCTCAGGACAAGAGGGACGAGAAAATACGTGACATTATATTATTTGTAATCCAAGTTCTTCGAAAAGGAATTGAAATAAGCCAACAGGCTAATTCAATTCTGTGGGATCATAAAATTGCAATAAAGAAAACTTTAATCATCTTTTAAATGAATATATGGAGGGGGCATTTTTTTTTATATCACTATTCAGGGAATTCCAGTAAGTTGGGCCAGTGTAAATAAGTGTGTTCTTAGCAAACATCGTTCGTAAAAGAGGTAAATGAAATTCATTAGAGCGTCGAGTGGGATACTCATGGAACGATTGATTTCTTTGAAACATAGGAGCGAAAAGGGACGGGAGTGAGTTGTTGCTGTACATGTACATAAATTGTCCCAAATTATATAAAAACAGATCTTTAACTTTTTTTTTAAATTCAACACCAACAACACATCCGAACCTATCATCCCTATAGAAATCATTATCTAATTGTTTAATCATTCATTGATAACTATTAAGTACTTGACCGTTAATAATTCTAATAACACGCATTGAAGTGATGATGCACAATGCAGATTCATTACAAACGACTTCAAGTAATAGGATGTTTGAATGATATTTGATATAATTATGAAATTTGATCAGTTTCATTGAAAGAAAATTGCAGACACAACTAATTTGACGCTTAGAAAGTGATACTCGGCCAACTTCGTCAGAATTACGTATAGCAACATCAGTGTCGACGCAATGTAACAAACCTGTTCTTCACGGTGTAATACTTTTGTCCGTTAGCTGTCTCGTCGTAGCCAACGGCGGTAACACAGTGATCTAGGTATTGCGATGAACATTCAGGCTCGCTGTATACACCTGCAAAGAGGGAATCACGAGAATTTTAATTCTATCACACACTTATCTTCAGGCAACTTGATGTTTGTACCACGGTTAACTACTCAGCTCTAAGTGGATTCATCCCTTCTTTTTTTTTTCCTTTTTGTCTGCTTGCACTTCTTTGTTCTATGGCGCGGTATAATTTTGTAAAAAAAATGAGAATCACGTTGTAGGATATTTGCTATGCATTAATTTGCTGTTGAGCATTTTTGTACATTGATAAGACATCAAAATTCCAAAATTTTAATATCATACTTTCCGTCTATTCTGTTACAGTACTCTATCTGTGTATGGATGTCAACTTGAAGTTCTCTGCGTCTGCCAAGCGGGAGCGATGTCTTCCTACATGGATATTATGGCTTGCTCATCAGCATGTCGTACACTGCTTTCTAACTACACAAATGGCAATAAGGGTATCGGTAATCGGTATATATGCGACTGGTTCCCGAATCATTATAAGAACTGGGTTATGTGGTAAAAACTGTGCATGACTACAGTATCTGAGGCATTCCCAAGTATCCGTATCAGTATTCGTATCAGCATTTCTTCACTAAAGAGTAAAAACATGGTACTGGAAGTATGATAATACTCCTTTATTTACAAGAGACGCACCTGATGTGTACAGTTGGAATGATGAGTGAGCTGCGTCAATACACACAGAGATAGGACCAACGTTGGCAATGGCCTCTTCCAGAGCGTGTTCGTCCATCGCCTTGACTTCAGTGAAGCCGGTGATTGTGGCCCCGACATCGGACGTCGTGAAATGACAGTCTTCGTCCTTTAAATAAATAGGAAGGGTGTAAAGAAAAGGAGTGACCGACTAGGCTGGTATCAAGCTTGGTGTTGCTAGAGACATTACGTTGAACGTTTAAAAGTGGCGCAGTGAAATTATTCTTCGCTTTGTTCAACTCTCTTTGAGGTAGATAAGCAAGAACATCCTCTGACTAAATGTTAGAATGATTGATTCATACTGACCTCAGATGAACTTGACCATAATAAAAGTGAGAAAGATGTACCTATCCTGCCAATAGTACTTTTTTTTTTTTACCAATTATAATGATAATAGATCTTCAGTCTTAAACTAGCGCTGGTAGCTCGATTTGCATTAATTACAGCGCTTGCAATAATGTTTCGGTCTTTAAAAGGATAGAAATGTGTGTGTGTGTGTGTTTGTGTGTGTGTGTTTTGTTTTGTTTGTTTGTTTGTTTGTTTCCACAGGGACCGTCATTGTGTTAGCCTGAAATTACCATATGGATGCAAGAGTGACATAATCCTTATCAAAGGAATAATTGGACCAAGAAGATATTGAACCGGGAACCTCCCATTCAAGAGTCCAGAGTAGGGAGCCTTATCACCTCTACCGTGATTCTCTCTATCGAACTGCAATGTGATGGATGTGATAACCGTATTCTTTGAGTTTGAGCTTGATTTTACGTCATTTTACCACGGTTC
Source organism: Diadema setosum (assembly GCA_033980235.1). Taxonomy (NCBI): domain Eukaryota; kingdom Metazoa; phylum Echinodermata; class Echinoidea; order Diadematoida; family Diadematidae; genus Diadema; species Diadema setosum. Next base: position 7,247,847 of record CM067067.1, read on the forward strand.
ACTCACTCGAGGTTTTTTTTTTTCATGATATTTTGTGATAAAATTATAGCTATCATATTGCTATATTGTTGACATCTTTTTCCCTAAGGATGGATGATAAGTGGAATACCGCTGGCGGACGACCTTAAAGCTTTGGCGTTAACGTAGATATTACAAGATCGACAAACAAATATAATGTCAGAGTTTCACTCCTGAAATATAATACGGCATGATCGAGTTAAAGGCGTCAGATTATATACTTCAGAGGTGTGCTATATGTGCAATGTACTAAGTGCATGCGAGAATTACGCCTGGGGAGGGTTTTTTCGGTTCCCTGCCGGACAATGCCTATATTTTTACCACTCGTATCCCCTCCCCTCCATCTCTTTCCTTGTAAGACGTTGTTATCTATCGCAATGGGGGAAAGCTAAGTGTGTGGAAACATCGCAAATCCTCTGGCATGTGAAGACGCCATGAACTCACCACACCCACGTATGGGTAGCCGCTCTCCGTGTCAATGCCATTGTTGCTTTTGATGTACTCGTACGCCCAGACAGGCCAGCCGCCCTCGCAGCCATCGTTGCCCTCGGGTCCAGAACAGTCCACGAGGTTCTGCTCGCTGAGACTGACCAGCTTACCGGTCTGCTTGAAATGCTGCCCCTCTAGGGATCCAACAGCGCTGAAGGCCCAGCAGGATCCACATTGTTCCTGCATAGAATAACGACGAGGTTACTGAATTTAGCCATCTACGGCCGCAAATCTTGTACAAACACAATCAAAGTTCTTTGCAGTTTATTGGCAAAGAGAGCCACCAATAATTACGTGCGCTGGTTCCAAGTATGGGAAGGCATTAAATTTCGTTAGAACAGCTAATTTGAACAGAGATCATTGCGAAGTCGTCAGGGTAAAAATTTCCCCCAAATCTTAGTGAACTGGCCTTTAGTCCCATACCTTCCCCGTGGAGAACCTCTGCATATAACTGTGACATTTTGATTTGAGACATTTGCTATTGATCGCTTTCTGTATTTCTCTTTCAGTTGCGTCACTATAAGGTCTTTGGCATAACACAATAACATGAACCATTTCCAATCATGTCTCTTTGATTATGGAATGATCATAAAGAATACATTTCCTGTGAACATACAGATATAGGACGGATAATTAAGAAACGAAACATACAAATGTTTAGTCACTAAGCAACCTATATCACTTTTCAGTGCTGTTTAAATTGATGTTGAGATCGCCTGATTAAAGCTACTCCTGAGGTTATTCATTAAACACGCCTTTCCTTGACAGTGACTTCTTCACCTCTGTAACTCGTTGACCCTACAGACCGTACTAATCACTAACAAGCGCACGTCCTTTATGTTTCCATGGCACTGTTTCATTTCCAGAAATTTATGTGTCTCTTCATATACCTGACTGACAAAATTCTATGACAAATAGGTAACTGCTACTCATGATTGTAGCACGCCACTCTTCTGCAACTCTAGCGCAATATATGTATATATATATATCTATCTATCTATCTATATATATATATATATATATATATATATATATTGTTGTTGTGAAAGCTGATATGAACTACAAGTGTGCCAACCACGCCAACCCTAATTGAAAAACAAAATTGTTGAAATGGATCAAGGAACAAGAGTGCTCTCTTGCTTTTCTCGAACTGTGAACCAAGATTTTTTTTTTTCTTGCCTGGTTTTTGACGGGTGTGACGTAGCCCTTTGTTCTCCAGTCGACTTTCTTGGGCAATGCTGAGAAGTTGGGTGGCAAGAACGTAGAGGCACGCATGTTGGATTTGGGTGTTCCCTGCTTCAGACCAGTCCAAGAGGCTACAAATTCCGCGTTTGTCTTTATCATAAGAGAAGAGGGAGAAGAAGAGATTTAGCATCATCACCATACAGACTTCCATGAAGCGAAATATAACATCCTTCCTTTACACAACAATCCATTTGCTTAATCATTCAATACCCAACATAAGTACAAAGTACTGTTACTTGACCCTCAGCGGAAAGTATTTTTCTGTAGTACAGAATGTTAAATATCTTTTTACTGCCTATCAATGAAAAAACAAAAAACAAAACAAAACAAGACAACATGATCAAATATTACATTAATGCTGTCCGGAGAACAGTAATGACAGGTTCGTTTCTTTTTTTCCGACATTAATCACTTGTTTCGTTTTCTGACATTAATCATTGTTGAAACTGTAGATGAGTCGTGATCTTTAAAATACTAAAGCACGGGATGACATTTGATATCATTCTGTTATAGACATTTTGCCTTATGCATTAATCATCTCTTTCTTTCATTAACGCGCCTTGTCCGCCTTGGAATATTGAACATAACAAGTCGGGTTTCAGAGCTTGTATGGGTATTGAGACTGTTCCAAGTTCATCGTGTCACTATACCGTCAACCATGGTTAGTCTGGCAGTAGCGCCGCTGCCCGGGAAAGCAGTATAGATGATAGGTTTGAGGTCCCGCTTGTTTCGTTGTTGTTTTTTTTTTCGGACATGCCTGTTAAATTTGTATAGATCAGCAGTTGCAATATTACACAGGGAATGACATTTGCCAACAATCTGTCACAGTAAGGCTTACAATATCAATACATTCTATGGGCTGTCCTGTTCAAAATATTAAAGTGGATCTCTAGCAGTTGAAATGCCTTATGTACGACCAGATTTAAACAGCGTCAATACCTGTAGAAACATATATTACAATCTGGAAATATCTACAAAATTGAACAACAAATACCTTAAGAAGCCACTGCTGTATTTAGAATTTTTGTTTGTTTTGCTTTTGATAGAACCATCTACAGACCAAATCACAAGTTTATCACTGCATTCACATTTTAGCCGCGGTCACACTGGCAAAAGATCGAGATCTTTAATATCGAACTCTCTAACTTTGCGATTTTTTGCCAGTGCATGTGATCGCGGCAATTCTGAATGGAAGATGTGACGAGAGTGCCGTAGAGTGGCATTCTTCTTACCAGATCGCCAAACTTGTTCATGCCGAGTCGGAAGGTTGTCAGGCCCATGTCATGCTCAAGATTGTGCTTCTTGATGATGCTGAGGTTCTCCTCCCACACCATCCTCCTCTCAGCCTCCTCGGCGACACTCCCGTACGCCTTGCCATGAAGATTCTTCCACGCCTCCCAATCCTCGTCCAGGATTCTAGAGGGTACGAAGGCCCCCAGGGCGCTGGAGACGCAGACCAGTGCGATCAGAAGCAATCTCATGATTGGTTGGTGGAAGCAATACCTGTTGTTTGAAAGTAGTTCCGGAGGACATAAGGAAGCAGTCTTTCACGGGGTGTTATCACCCCAGAACCAAATTATGATATGCCCCTTCGTTTTTATTATATTATACTATATATTCCCATGGTTTCATTTGAGCATTTATTTATCTCTCTGCCCATACAGGCTCTCCAGCAAATTCCATCATCTGGAAGAAACAAATAAACCAGGACTATACTGTACAAACATGACTAAGGTGAAATGAAAACTAATTGTGCCACAGTTTTGTAGATTCGTACCACGTCAATAATGCGCTCATTAGGCCTATCTATATCACTTTGTCATCCTTGCACGTGTCTCCTTGCTTGCGTGGACAGATCATTTATTTAGGTGGTGTACATCTCTAAGCTGTCTATAAGTGTAGGCCAAACCAACAATGGTTTATCGCGATCAGCTATGTGGTATTCCGGAGGAAGTAGCACGGAAATGAATCACGCCGGGTAACAGATAGGCCTCTAGCACGAAAAGTTTTTTTTTTTCTCTCTCTCTCTCTTTATTTTTGTTCGATTTGCGTTTTTCAAACAAAATAAATGTATGCATGCTTTGAGACCCGATTTCGAAGAAGATATCAAAGTGTACTAGATAATAATGTATGCCATTGTGTCGTAACTGACACATTTTAAATTAGAAATGTGCAGGAGTACATTGCACGAAATTGATGGTGTATGAGCTCTAACAGGAAACGATATGATATGCACACCTCAACATAAAATTAGAACACCTAAACGACTACCTCTAGCAGTTGAATTACAGATTAAAGGTACTGTTTACCTTTGGGAACGGTGATTTAAAAAATGTTCAAGATATCAGATTTAATGCATACGTGTAGATCAGTTGTATCACAAAACATCATACCATGTAAACATTTTGCAATAAAGCCTGAAATATAAGGAGATATCACTATTTTTCTCAATAAACCATAACTGTAGACGGTTTGGTCCGGAAGCATTTTTATTATACTTATTGTTCACATTTTGTATATTTAACAATACTTAACATTGATTATACTGATTAAACTTTTTACACTGGTTATTTCTCTCCCTAACTCACATTTTAGTAACTATTTTGAAGCACTAAAGCTGGATTTTTGTTTCATCTGCAAATGGTAAATTATGCCTTTAAGGGGAGGGAGAGAAAAGAAAGTAAGTGATATACTGCATTCAACGTATGAGCGTTGTGCAGGCTACAGAATGGGCGTTTCCCTTTCATTTTCGAGGAAACCAGGATCCCTTTTTATACTTGGCGAGGATTTGCATGGCACAGTTACAGGAATTTAACATCATGCGCCGACAAGTGGTGAACGAGACAATGATATTGAACTAGATATTCTGTAGCAACATGTTGGCAACGATCCGACATTTACCAGTTATCACTAAAGTCTGAAACAACGAATGCCGCAATGTCGTATGGATTGTTGAGTGTTAGTTTTAGAGGTAAAGGACCTCTCTCTACTCAAGCTGGCTTTGTCAAAACGAGAAATTGAAACAAACAGAAAATGATGCATTCAGTTACATCACACGTAAGATAAGATCGTTATAGATCGTTGAAATTTGTCATGTTGAGTCAGTTGACACTACACAGTATATTACTGGTCGAAACATGTCAGTATAGCAGTTATAAGCAACTACAATACCTCCTGTTTGTATGATACTTTCGCTTATAGTAATTGCAATCGTAGAAGCAATGATGATTATGATGGATAGATTTTCACTCCCTTTGGTTTTACTGTGAAAACATGAAATTAGGTGTCAAACCGAAGACCCGCTGGACTCAAGTTTAACATTAAGCACTTTGATTCATGAATTACTGCAGGCCTGTTTGTCAACCCCCTATCAATAATTTGGGAAAATTTGGCCCCGTCCCAGGTGCACCTTCCCCCAACATTGCCCAATCACCATTTGACCATAATACACCAATCCCTCATTGGTGATTCCTACCAAGTTTTATATTCTTATTATTATGAACAAGATGAAAATGTCAAGAAGGTGTGAACATTGGCTAATTTGGGATATCTGAGGCATGCCCGCAACGACGGACGCACGACTGACGCCAAGTGGACGGCGAGCGATCGCAATATAGTTATGTACGTGGCTCACACTGAGCCATTCTGTTCAAGTCAGTTAAAAAGAAAACTAAAAAAACAAACAAATAAACAAACATACAAAAAATCACCACCACCACCAACATTGAAGACGCCAGCTCTTCGTGTAATTTGCAAGTGGGTTGTGACGTATCGTTTCACTGACTTGCAAAGCCATGCAAATATTGTAAGAAGCCGATGTTTTCATATTCTCTGTCGCATTTTAATGAAACTTCTACCGATCCTGTTTTATTCACTCTATTGTTATTAATGATATCTCAACCGACCATATAGTGTATATCAGAGGCTAAATACGCTGATAATCATGTCCGAGCTACTCGTATCGTGATTTGATGGTTACAGTTATGGAATGCACCATCCACCCATCAAATCCAACTCGACAAAGAGTTGGGGTATGAACACGTCAGAATTACACACTGTATTGTATCATTACAATTCTGTATAACGTGATTGCGCTGCACATGGCCTTGTTGTAACTGCAACAATTCCTTTATTCCACTGCTGCACGCTTCGACAGCCATGATCACAGGAAGCTTTCTGTCTCATATTACCCGGAGTTTATTTGGCTAGATAGTCTTTACCGTACTTCCTCAATCAAAATGCGTTTATCTTTCTCAATTGTCATATTTGTCGTAGTCTTTGGAGCAGCTCTCTAATTCCAGCCGTCCAGTTTGAACTGATTCCGCTTTGTGTGTTCAAGATTTTCCGTTTTATACAAAGCATGAGTTCATACAAAATACATCGATTTAAAAAAAAAAATCAAAATTTCACACCGTTATGGCATCAAGTTGATTGGGCGTTGTGAAACAATATTCAAATTAATATTTGCTCCAGGAGGATAACATGATGGATACTATTTAGTTTGCGTTTTTCAAAATTTTGGGAAAGTAGTTCGCGTCCTGGTCAGAGACTATACAAACGTAGTAATAAGCAGAGTTAGTTACAACTGTTTCTGAAAATCAATCTTCGTGCGTTTTGTGGTCTCATTTCTATCTCTCTCTCTCTCTTTAAATGAACGCTAATGCCTTTAGCGACCAATAGGATGAAAAGTCTAAAACTTCTCTTTCTTTTTCATCAGAATCATATAATTTCAAGGCAATCGATTATTCATTTCTTCCTGGGAGATTCCAACAAACCCCCGGGTTGGTCTAATTGTACGTCCGTTGACTGAAAAGCTAATTTGAGTAAAATTCTAATGTTATTGTGATTATGGGCGTGATATGTATATAAGTTACATAAAAGTTACTCTACCTTTCCTTTGATTTTTGTAATCCTGGTTTGGCTGGACAATGTCGGGTCCACTTTGAACATTTCCCTTTGAACATTTAGGGTCACTGATGATGATCCTTCATAACCTGATGAAGACCATAAAGAAGGGCTCACTGCCACTGTCACTTGTTTTTATCTACACTAAAAAAGGGAAGCTATTGACTTTAACAGGGCAATCCAGACGTATCTCACTTAACATGTACAATTTTGTCACTTGTGTGTTTTTTTTTTTAATGTTGATTCTATGCGGAAATACAATACCATACAATACAATACAATTGTCCTGATTAGATTTAAAAGAAGTATGAAGAGAAAGAACGGGAAGGCAGTGGATGTTTTAGGGTGTCGTCACACCGACTACATTGTAATTCAGTTCCTCTCACAGTCGGTATATAAAAACAACATCAACAATACAAACAACTGACCATCAACGCGCCACACCAATTAAAAGTAAAGGTCAATGCATTCCACGCCCATCACACTAGAACCTAGAGTTGAGGAAACGAGCTTACCTTTCTCTTGGCAGAACGTGAATGGTTGAAAGAGAGCGCGCAACCCAGAATGACACTTCCACTGCTCAACTGGAATATTTATACATGTGCTACACGCATATTACGAGGAAATGAAATCAGAGTCCATCCTCGTCATTCTCGTCACATGACTCCGCTTGAAAGAGTCACGAGGGGTCTATAATAGAATCACCTGACAATGGAAGGTTCAATGGAAGGTTCAACGATCAGAGCAGAATTAGACTGAATAATATAATTACTGTTCATATTTGCGCAGTTTTATTGATACAGCATTGTATACTCGAGAACAGGCAAACCTGACGTCAAGCAGAGCGGGCTGATGTTCATGAAACAGAGGAAAGCCCACCTAATTCACTCTGGTATGGCACGTCAAGTGACCAACTATCATATTCCAATGCCTAGTGCGTTGAAGGCCTGTATGTACTCGTTTGATTGGTAAAACCAAGAAGGTACTAGGCGAAGCTTCGCCTACCTCCTTGGTAAAACAGACATCCTGGTTTTTTTTTTTTTTTTCAGACAACACAAACATAACTTTGATATTTGGTTTTTTTCTTCTATGTTGGGATTGATGATGATTTATTATCAGTCTATACCTGCCCCCATGCCATATATTAGCAGTACATTTTAACGTTTCTTGCTTCACCTTAACCCTAAAAGGGCCGGGGGGGGGGGGAGGCGGCGGAATCAGCCCCCCCCCCCCCCCCGACGTTTCGCGCTATAATTCTGTAACGCGAGAAAGCCTCGTCGCGAGGCTTCTTGACTTTGTTTGTTCAAGTCTCGCGCAACTTTTGAGACCAAATTAGAAACGTCCGCGCATACTTTTGTGAAGCCACGCCCATTTTTTAAATGGAATGTCGCTCCAAAATGGGCACAATTTTGTGATTTTGTGTACATTTCCTGTGGGAAACAGTGCTCTGTCATGAAAGTCATAAAAACCTGATTATTTTTACAATTAATCACTTTCATTGATTAATTTTATGCTGGTTATGGTAGAAAAGTGGTCAGTGACAATTTCCAATAAAAACAAAGAAAAAACAAAAGTTGAAAAACAAAGAAATACATAAGAAATTCTGAAAACAATAAAATATGTAAGAATTGAAATGACTGTTGGAAGTTTTTGTGATGTACAATTTATTGTTGAATAATATGCTAAAACAGATTTACAGATCAAAAATTAGTCTCTCAATTGTTTTAATTAGCCTAAAATATGATCTTGAGCTTAATGTGTGTTGTAGATTATGACGTGGGTCTCACGCATGCAAAATTTCATCGCAATCGCACCACCGATGGCCGAGATCTGGGGGGGGGGGGGGGGGGGGTGGAATCCGCCTCCCCCCCCCCCGGTCTTAGCATAGCCAAAAAAGCCCGGCCCTTTTAGGGTTAAGTGTTCTCACTCAGGTATATATACGGCACATCGACTATCTCAGTGTTCGTTAAACAAAATGCGATTGTGATCTTACGTGTTGGTAGCTATAATATGTGAATTCTGTCAAACAGACTGATTAGATTTTGCACTTCAAGTCGAGGGTTGAACAGTATATAGGCCCCCTAGTCATTTCCACTGAAAGTGTGCTCATCCTATCAAAAAAGAAATAAAATAATATGAAAAATAAATGAATAATAAATAAATAAATAAATAAATAAATAAATAAATAAATAAATAAATAAATAAATAAATAAATAAATAAATAAATAAATAAATAAATAAATAAACAAAAGAGTCAGCTAGCATAGGTATGAGGAGGTCAAAAGATAGATGATAAAATAACAACAGCAGTTTTAATCAAACATGCATATAAGAAACAGAATTTGACGAATTGACTTTTGAAAAGTGACGATTACGTCTTTACTGACTTTGTTCAATAATGCACGACTCAAAAGCTCATTCTCATTTGCACGCTGATGTTAATCAGTATGTGCAGAAACATTCTTGTCAAATTATTTTCCTCAAGCATTAAAGAAGTTACGGTGTTTTGATTCGGAGGGGGGGGGGGTACCTGAAGCCTAGCACAGTTGGTGTTGCTGAGACGGCACCTTCATATTGTGATCTTTCTGCAGATTCTACATTATGGTACTGACTGTAATGTGCTTAATCCCAATGGATTGAGTGCTACTAGAAAGTGGTCATTAACAACAACAACAGCAACAACAACAACAACAACAACAACAAAATCATCCTCTCCAGTAAGTCATAAATCATCGATAATTATTGTCTTATTAAGATCACCTTGATATTCATTTCTAAACATAGAGAGTGGTTTGGAAGGAACTGCGGATATGACTTAGTCTTTATCAATTGAAATCTTGTTCAGGTTCCCTTATACATTTCGGTTCCAAGGGCGGATCCAGAATTCCGTAAAGGGGAGGCGCCTTTACAAAATTAAAGGGGATGTCTAGTATACTAATCAGTGTGCATCAAACCAAGGGAATGCTGGGGGATGATTGTTCCAATCCTTGTGGGATTCATTTAAGAGTGTATTATCTATTGCTGTGTGTATTGCTTCATATTGGTCTCATATTCAAGTAATGTGCAGTTCAATGTTTCCAGGTAAGCATGACTGTACAGTGACGGGCCGATCGTTAACAGCTCGAGACTGCACATTACTTGAATATGAGACCGATCTGAAGCAAATAATTTTCACACAACAATAGATATAATCATGATAATACCCTTAAGTGAATCCCACAAGGATTGGAACAATCATCCCCCAGCATTCCCACTGATTCCCACTGATCAGTTTCTAGCCATCCCCTTGAAAGGGTTGGGGGGGGGGGGGCACACGCCCCTCATTTTTTTTCTTTTTATTTCCTTTGTTCTAACAAAAAAATAAAGAGGGGGCGCGCGCCTGGTGCGCCCCCCTCTGGATCCGCCAATATTGTTGCCGTTCTATTCCATATTGTGTCCTTGACGCTTGAATGAGTGCAGTGACGGTGCAGTTCTGAATGCACGAGACAATGAATTGCTATGTTGCGCTTCCATGATGTAAGGACTTCCTGAGTTTATCTCACTTCAGTGATGGGCCTTACTAACTTTAGTTTTGCACAAAATTAACACCATAGAAAAAAAAAAAAACAATTTTGCTTTACATGAGTATAACATAATTTTAATAAGATGAAAAAAGTTTTAGTCAACAGTTTTAATGATTGCAATTAATACTTATAGGAATTGTATTGCAGCTGATCGGGAAGCAAAACTTGTGAGCCCGACAACCCCTAAATCATATATCAAGCGTATTTGGACATAATTATACACTTTATATCTTTGTAATTAAACATGATTTGCATTTTACCACTTACGAATTGTACTTCCTAGCGTATAATGGTAATTCGTTTTGGAGGCTTCTCCTCAAACTACTTCCTGCATAATGAGAGATAGAGTTTCTTATCAACTTTAGACTTGATACTGAGTTATCATATTATTACATCCGCGTCACTGTTAAGATAAGACCATTACATACAGGCCTACATTAATGTTGTGTTCTTAAAGGACAAGTTAACCTTTATAGTCAAGTGGATTGAGTGAATGCAGCAATATTAGTAGAACACATCAGTGAGAGTTTGAGGAAAATTGGACAACCCGTTCAAAAGTTTGGAATTTTTGAAGTTTCTGCTGGATGAGAGGTCTACTACAGCTTGTGATGTCACATGCGTCCAACGCCATAAGTAAAATATAAAGAGAATTTCACAAAATGTACTTTTTGAAAAAAAGTGCATTATTCCTCGACTCGTCATTGACGTATGTTAAGGGTAATATTATTCCCCTTGCCTTCTAAAAGAGGGAAGTGAAGTGTTCTTTTATTATGTGAGAAAAGTGAAAATAATTATGTTGAATTTTCTTTATATTTTCTTCATACCGTTGTACACATGGTGACGTCAAAAGCTGTAGCAGTCTTCTCATTCAAACTTTAAAAATTCATAACTTTTAAACGGATTGTCCGATTGTCCTCAAACTCTTGCTGATGTGTTCTAGTAATATTGCTACATTCATTCAATCCACATGTCTATAAATGTGAACTTGTCCTTTAACTTCACCACATAGTTTCAAAAACCTGCTGCGTGTAGCAGCCTCAACCCCCCCCCCCCCCCCCCCCGCCACCCCCAACTCGAAGATTTGAAGTCAGGAGCTCCCACAAAATGACTTGCAGTACTTATGATATTTTTCTCTGGGCGTGAAAATACTGTAGGATGCTTGATTACAGATACTTCACACCAATGCAGACGTGAAATTATTATACTAGTAATGCATACGTGTGTGATATCGAATAAGATACTGTGTATACGCCATCTATGGATTCAGTGCGGTCGGAATAATATATTGGGTCCCTCTAGGAATAAGAATCGCTGTCGTATAAGTAAAATATGTAGAGCAAATGCCTACTTTCCTGTGTTGAATCATAATACCCTGATCATCACTAATGTAGATTATGTGCCAAATATATGCCATATCTTATAATAGCAGTTTTCGACTACTAAATTTTGTTTTCGCATTATTGGTAAACATTAGGTTCAACTTTACACCTTTAATACTCGTGACACAATATTGTAACAGATGCTAAACATTATAGTGTCACACGTAAAGGAGCAAAGTGGAACCCATTTTCCTTGGAATATACGCCAACAAAAACCTTCCAGACCAAGATTCGATATCAATGACATCATCTGTCGATCCCTGTAAAGTATAGGGACTATTATGATTAGCGTAATGCATTCGAATGTATTACTTGGAATTCCATATACAGCTTGCATGTGTATGTTGTTTTAGTTTGATTTGTTTGTTCATTTTTCCATCTGAGAAGATGGCTGTATAGCCCATTATGCAAAGCTAGTCTTTGATGGGGTCCAGTTGGCTGTGAGACGCGGGACCACTTCACCGGGTTAAACACCCTGCTCTGAATGAAGCGGGATCTTTTACGTGCATGAGTTGTGACTAGACTCTCTCACACACGGGACCTCCATTTTATGTCCTGTCCGAGGGACAAAAAAAATATATGTGTCAACAGAAAGTGTCCATATATCGCAACTAATGAATATGATTAACAAAAGATAGTGCAAGGAAACATGTAGCAAAACGAAAGTTCACATCTTCCAAGCTATAGGAAATTGACATCATCCGAGTTCAATTTCCTTTAAATTTCATAGAAGTTTTGACCAGCATTACAGTTCCCCTGAATAAATATTGTGTTACCCAATGGATGTTTAGGCAATTTTCAGTGGAGCTGCACGTAGGCCAATTGGCCTACTTTAAAAAAAAAATCGGATAAGGCAATTAAAGCGAAAAGTACAGAAATATCCACAAGATAATGAAAGATATTCTATTCAACAATAACCGATCTATACTTTTGCCGAAAACAACGAGTTGGGTGATACGAAAAGAAAGAAAAAAAGGAAAGCTTGCCACTGAAGAAGATATTACGAGAATGAGGTAAGCTTACATCGTCGATCGAAAGTGAAAGTGTGCTATTATAAAGATAATTTTCTGTTAAAAAGACAACCTTTTGAAGAGAAGCCACGCAATCGGATGGCAAGACTGTTCTATTTGAATTAGAGTGCAATGTACTTTGTTTCACTCGTGAATAGATTGCTGTTAAAGCCCATCATGTTATTCTATAAGTGTAAACTGTCACAAAGTTCGAGCTGTCGTTTTGAACATCTAAGATTAACCAAAGCAAATAGGGTGAAGTTTCATTCAAATTAGACAAAAAAATGAACTCATTATGAAACTTTAAAGAAGTAGTCATCTGTTGTTGTTTGCTTGTTTGTTTGTTTGTTTGTTTGGTGTTGTTGTTGTTGTTTTTTTTTTTTTGGGGGGGGACAATGAAGTGATTTAAAAATGAATCTGCTGATCTGTTTCCTGTGATAAACACCTGAATATTCCGTTATCTAAGTTTTATCATTCTCGTTTTTGCCTTTTTCCAATGAAAAAAATCCCATCAGATACCCTCACCCCAAAAAAAAAAAAAAAAAAAGTTTTTTTGTGAGTCTGTCTCACCAACAATAAGATATACCGTACTGTGGGCCTATAGTGCTACCAGGGAGGTGACCTCCCTGGTGCTACACAATCCACGACCAAATGAAGGGTGCTAAAGCGCCACCTCCGGGCCCCGTGTTTTGGTAGGTTTCGTAACCCTGTGTTGGAGATAGCTAGCTGGCCATGCATCTGTGAACAGCTGGCCTATCCGTACCATTACCACAATTGACTGTATGAGCATACATCCCAAGATCCCTGAAGCTGAAGTCTCCTCTGGAAGAGCAATAATTTCCCTGGTCGTTGGAGTCCAGATTGAATGCTTTGCCGCGTTGTCATCAAAGGTTTGTGACCTAGGCCGTTCAAATAAGTTTGTTGTTGGTTTTGATACTGCTGTTAGAAATGCGCATTTACTCTCTCCATAAGCTCCATTATGTGGCACACGGGTTGGAGAGTAGGAGGGATGGGGTTGCTCTCGGGACCGAACCGGGCGCGGTCAGACCCCCGCCGGGGCGGGGAGGTGTACGTGCAGGCTGCAGCGTGGCCGCGGGGTAAACGGGCATGGCCATGGGCTTATTACAGAGACTCCAACTCTCCCGTTTTCGACGGGAGATCTCCCGCCGAAAGCCCATTTTTGCAAAATCTCCCGTTCTCCCGTTTGAGATTTGATTTGTCCCGTCCTGGCTCTGTGTCTCCCGCCGAGTCCCGGTGGAAAGGATTTCTTACTTATTATTGCTATCGTATGTTGAAAAAATAAGCCTTAGATAGCACCAGAGAACATCTAGAGTTTCTAGAAGAACCTTAGGAACTTCGCGCTTCGCACACATCAACTTGGAGTCTCCCGTTTGCTAGGGGTTTCGGGCGGGAGAATCTCCAGATCAGAAGGTGCTTGGGGTTGGAGTCTCTGTGTTTATGATGAAGGAACCAAGGTTTGGCCTGATGTATTAAAGCATTGAGTTGTATTATCGGCATACTCGTGAAATATAGGCCCCACCACTGCGTGTCCGTACAAATACTACGGCGGCTCGACTGTTTATACTCGTGAATTCAGCCCCACCATGTGGCGTTCATCGGTAGGTAAAGCACGGCGGCGGGGCTTTCTTCCACAGTATAGTACTCGTGAATGCGGCCCCACCAAACGGCGTTTACGCGAGATGCATACATACGGCGGTGGGGCCGATTTCCACAGCATAGCATCTTTCGTCCTCCCTTTCTCCCTTTTTTTTCTTTGGTCTTCTACTTTTTATTCTCGGAAGGACTCCGTAAATGTCCCTTGAATAATTTAATGGCCAATTTAACCCTAAATACAACCCTACCTAACCCTAAACCCTAACCCTAACCTAACCTTGCTTGCTAACGCACGGGTGCACGCGCACTGCGGTGGGGCCTATTTCACGATTTTGCCGTATTATCTCCATTAATGAAAGTTACCTTGCCATCTTTCCAGTGTGTGTGTGTGTGTGGGGGGGGGGGGGGTCGATGGTGGGTACCATACCAGTGGCTGGTTTCTCTGCTCAAGGACCAAAATTAATTCCGCATATCTAGACATGGAGCTGTCATGTACTACATGATGTGAAATTATGAAAATTGCCTGAACTTCCCCTTTAACAAGGGGGTGGAAAGACAATGTCTACCTCCCTGACTTTACTGTGTTATTTTGTAGGCAACCTTAGCATATGTAGACAATGTATATAGTCATTGCAATCAGTGCATAATTAATTTTTCAGCTGATGAATTCAGCATTTTGATTATTTCTACATTAATTTGTTCCGCTATTTATCTGTTTATGATCTGATCATACATTCAGTCACTTACATGTTCAAGTTTTTAATAACCTGATGAGACCAACAGCTTATTGACCACTTTGTTGTTATTTTTGTTGTAGTTCTGAAGCTCTGGTTTTAATATTGTGGTATGAGATGAATGACTGAAATGAACAAAGAACAAACAAAAACAAAACCTGCTTCACAACAACAAGAAGACAACATCAAAGCAACAACAAAACAAGTAAAGGAGAAGCAAAGCTATGGTTATGGTACATACAGTATGTCCTCCCCCCCCCCCAAAAAAAAAAAAGTTACAATCAGACTTTTCACATTGATAACTCTAAACAAGCTAAATGTTATTTCAGGGTATGAAACTATAACTTGCAATTTGGTGTAATGGTCATGGAGAAATGCGGATCTTCGTAGTGGATGTCATGGGTTCATATCACCCAAGTTTACCTCTTGGATGCTCTTGGCATGTATCCGTATGAACAATTTATTATTAAAGTATTTTGCTTCAAATTGACAAGGCAACCAAGCAATGAATTTAAATTTTGTAGATATCGCTGTCATTAACACCTTGAAAAAGAAACAGAAAGCCAAAAAGGAATAATACTTCAATTAAAAGTACTGTTTACCATTGGGAGCAGGGATAAAAAAAAAAAAGGTTTGAGATATCACGTTTGATGCATGTTATATGTGTAAGTCAGTTGAATCACAAAACATTCTACCAAAAAAAAAAACCTTTTGTAGTAAAGCCTAAAACATAAGGAGATATCACTATTTTTCCCTCTAAACTGTAACTGTTGATGGTTTAGTCTAGAAACTTTTTTTTTTCTATTATGACTGTTGTTCACATTATGTTTAATAATATTTAACAGTAATTATAGTGATTCAGATTTTTACATTGGTTGTTTCTATCCCTAACTCACATAATTAACAACTATTTTGAAGCAATGAAGCTAGGTTTTTGTTTCATCTGCAAATGGTAAATATAATGCCTTTAAGTCTTCAGTGAGTCAATGATTTCATTTTTTTTAAATCATTCATTTTAACACATTGCAAATGCTTGCAAAACCAAGAATTTCTGCATCCTTTTTTATCATAATTCATTTTTTATTTCTTTAAAAGCTGAAAATGAAAATAAACATGCAGTCACTTTTTCTAAAGATTTTTTTTTTGTTAGAGAGAGAGAGAGAGAGAGAGAGAGAGAAAATACAATGAACAACCTGGTAAATGTATTTGTAACCTTGGTGTGAACACAAAACTTGGAGTGAAGGGACTTCAAAAGATCTGCATTTCTCTATGACCACTGAAGCAAACCAAATGGGGTTTTCTGCAGGATGTAGTTTCATACCTTGAAATTGCATTTTTGATTAATCACTACTTTGAAGGTTATTGTTGCACTAAGTCCCATTGTATACCTTGGGGGTGGGGGGGGGGGGTGGAGGGGGAGCATACTGTACAGTGCCTCACATCCAGGCAAAATGAGCTCTGTTGTGTTGATTTGCTCATTTTGTGGCATAATCATTTATGAGATGTGGTATTCTCTGCATGAATGAGAAAGATTCATTTCAAAGCAGGTTCTGAGCAGTGGTCTCAAGACAAAGTGTGGCAAAAAAAAATGAAACAATTGAAGATGTAAGCTTTGTATGTCTTGTTCTTGTTTTCCTTTGCCAGAAATTCTTGATTTAACACTTTGCTGAGAGAAACATGGGATTGTGTGCCAGAGGATCCACAATGGCTGCTTTGTTTCTTGGAAGACATGCGAGAGTTACCAGCCCGGCATTGCTGTCTTCAAAGGTAAGCCATCATGGCAGTTAAAATACAGTAAAACCTGCTTTTAGTAACCACCTGCCTGTAGTGGCCACAAAATTTGCAGAACCTTTTACAGCAGTTGACATGTCAATGTGTATGACTTGTCTACCAGGACCCCATGCTCATATGAAGACTAGTTTCTCTGTCTGTCATTGGAGGTTTTTTATGAACTTGTGCCCTAACAAGATTCTAAAATCATGAATAACTTTGTACAGTACCTTAAACTAGTTCCAGTAGGCAATGTGGTCGAGCAGGTTTTACACTACTGTGTATATGTTGGGTGAACACGAAATGAAGATCTGTACTTTTCATTTTACTTTTGCCACTATCATCGAGGAGTTCAAAATAGCTAGTTTCTCTTTGGTTTGACCTTGTGCAAAGTTTTAATAGCTTGCTGATCAATGTGTTCTTGTCATAAAGAGTTGCTTTGCTTTGTTCTTGTTGAGGTAGACTCAATAGAATGATAGACATCTAAATTTGATGCACTTCCATGTGAATGACATCAGGTGATTTGAATGTGTAGGTTTCATAGGCCTGATTACTAAATACCATAATCTGTCATACCTGAGATGTATTACACATCAGTTGAGTAGAAACATTGTCTGTTGATTAGTTTGGCATAGCCCAAAAGTGGAAAAGCCTGGAAGTGTTCATTTGGAGCAGTATCACTTACTATACAATATCTAAGATACTAGATTTACTCAGGATTTTGTATACTGAGCATTTTAAAGGCATTAGTTTACCATGTGCAGATAAACAAAAACCCAGCTTTAGTACTTCAATATAGTTCTAAAATGTGAGTGAGAATTAGAAACAACCAATGTAAAATTTTAATCAGTATTAAATCAATGTTAAGTACTGTTAAATGTACAAAATGTGAACAACAGTTGAGATAAAAACTACAATAAACCATCTCCAGCTTTATGGTTTATTGAGAAAAACAGTTATATCTCCTCATATTTTAGGCTTGGTGTCAAATGTGATAACTCAAACATTTTTTCAATCACTGTTCCCAATGATAAACAGTACCATTATGGTCTAGAAGCATCATCTTTGCTTACTTTTGGTCTGCATTACTGTTTGGAATGTAAATTGCCAATATTGCTTATTTCTTGCAAGAAAATGACAGACTGATGTACACCATAATGTAAGGTACCCAGGTAGGTGATATCACCTTGAGTTGTGTAAGAAACTATTACAAATGTACAATTTGTCCTAATGCAAACTCAATGCCATGGGCCTGTATTTAACAAGCATTAGTGTTATACAGGTTTATCTTAGATAATTGTGACAGGCATTGTACTTGTAGAACCATTTTATGTTCAAAAACTTCAGAGTTTTATCATGGCCAGGCACAAAGGTCTGCAGTGTACTTTTCAGTTGTAGGCAAAAAGGATTTGATAGATCAGTAGATAGTACAGATGCTGCATAAATTGGAGGCTGTAGTATCAGATTGTGCTGTGACATAGATTTCTTGAACCTACCAATCCAAGATGTCATAGTCTTGGTTTTTTCAGGCAAGTAAATGAATATACTCTAATTCTGTGCACTACAAAATGTAATTGATAAGATATTCATATTAGTATGCCTCAGTATATATGGATTGATCATGTTGGTAATGAAGTTGTGAGAGGTAACGAAGTACAAATACCAGCTGTACAAAATTTTGTAATTGATTGAACAGCAGCCTCTTGATTTGTATGTGGCTAGCCTCAAAACGGCAGTATTGTTAATATTCTGTTCCAGTATCTATAATCTCATCTTTACTTTAAATCTATTACCATATAATGTATTCTATCTGTTCTATAAATGCACATGTTATTATATAGATGAAGAATCATAGATGAATGCAGAATAAAAAAGAAAATTGAAGTAAAAGACAATTACCTTGACTGGACAAAGTATGAGAATTGGGTACAGCTTCCATCATTTATATCAGGTACATGTATGTAATCAGGGTTCGAAATTGGCGATGGTCCGCTGGCCACTGGCCACCCAAAATCACGTCGGATTAGCTAAAAATAAAAAAATTCTGAAGTTACTAGTCCGTCTGGCTAGCCAAAATATTGTTTCAGTGTCAAAATTTATTCTAAGTAGTCCGCCTGGCTAGTTAAAAAAAAAGTTAAGTGCGACCCCTGGTAATTGCAACCAACATTGCTATTATGTTTTGTTTTGTTGTTTTTTCATGTGGGTAACAAATACTAATAATATAATTAGACTAATTATTGCAAAACTAGTCAACCTGTCGTGACGTTATTATTGTAACATGGCCAGAATGATCACACAATTATTGTATATGTCCCCAATCAAATAATTTAATAGTCTATCAAATTGTGTATGCCAACTGCTGGAAACCATAAAAGAATACTCACACCAATGTGAATATCACAAGTTGGACTGTTATACCCTGCATTCATCAATTTGTGTATGATGTATCTCTGCTTGCATGCACTCAGAATTGTCAGTCATTATAGATTGAAATTTGCAGAACTAATTTCTTCCACAGACTACCAGTAGTACCTTTGTGAAATAAGGCCCGATGTCACCACACGCCTATGAGTAGATTCTGGAAACAAATCATAGTTGATTGTTTGGTATATTTTGTATCTGGTGCAGTCATTCACTTTTGACAAGTAGATTCATATCATACCATGTAAATACACCATCGACTGCTTTGAGGGGCACATTCTACTTACCCAGAGGTGATAATCTCATAAGTGCCGTACCTTTTCAGACCATGTTACGTGCAGTCATTCACAATAAATTGAACTAGTTTATCTCCTACTGCCTTTATCAGTTATCGGATAGCTATTGTATTCTCTCAAGCATGTCCTACTGAAATCAGTGTAGCCATGAACCGTTAAAGAAATAATAGAGTTTGATTTACTGAAATGTTATGTAAATATTGCACAAAGCCAACACTGAATATGAGGCAGCATTCACTGCAGAGATCAGGGAGGAAGTACATATTGTATGGGAGACTGATGCTATACATGACTCCATCAGGATATTAATTTTTTCATAAGGGGGGGGGGGGTGTGGAGTGGGAGAGAGAGAGAAGCACTTTGAAAGTTGCTTTATTGATGTAAGTAAAACTGTTCAAGCTCTATGATCATGTTTTTGTGACTCCACCACGAAGTGTCGCCGGAGGCATTATTGCCGGTATTATTATTATTTTTTTCATTTTGGTAGGAAAGGCCCATGGGCCATTGTGACTTTTAAGTGCTTTTTTCCTGCCTGGCAACCAGTGGGAAACTCTTGATTTCTTGTACTCTTGTATTACACTTATTTTGTTTGTTTGTTGTTTGTTGTTTGATTGATATTCATTGGTATTATCCCTTGCAAGTGCTGAATGAATACTATTTCTACTAATAGTACTATTACTACTAATAGTACTATTACTAATGATATTTTACCCTACAGCTCTTCTACAGCACTGCAGCCAAGCCGGCGGCAGACTCTTCATCCGAGGCGCCAGGTCCGGGACCGGTGGTGAAGCAGAGCTACAAGTTTGTGGTGGTAGGGGGCGGATCTGGTGGACTGGCCACTGCAAGTTTCTTGAGCAGGAAATTTGGCAGGAGCCAGGTGGCTGTCATAGAACCGGCCGATGTGAGTCAATGAACGTGAGAGAAGAGTGGTGAATTGAGTCACATTCTAGACTTGAACACAAGTTAACCTTGCTTTGAATTCAGTCCACTGCAGACATCGTAATGCACTTTTATACCCACTGTGTTCCTTGTGAATGAAGTTTATGCACAGGCATCTGGTAATGTTGGGGTTAATGATGGCAAGGACTGCAGGGTGCATGCCTAGCTTAACACCCAAGAGATTGCTCTGGGTAGAGCATATTATTATCACAGTGATCATTTGCTTTAATAGCTTAGCAACGTTGAGGAAGTTGACAATACTTTATGAAAAGAAGAGACTTCTGTGAGTTATAGTAATGACCTTGGCCTTGATACGTCTGTAATGCATTGGTATGATACTGCATAAATCAGCATTAGAGACCTCTTTAACTTGTCATGTAAATCCACTCCTGCATAAGTAGTGTGTAAGTGACCACCCTTTTAATGGGTAAGAGAAGGCAGTTATCAATTTGAGGATACAACAACAACAACAACAACAACAACATCATCAACAACATCAAACAAACAAACAGAATCAGATCAAATGATTATAAAGGAATGTTGGAGGACATTAAAGATGCATTCAGTGAATCAAGAGAACAGAAAATGATTTTTACTTTGAAATACTCTGCCATACTTGTGGCAGTGAAGGTTCTGCAAAAACATGCTATGTGCCATTCAGAGAGATAATTTGAATATTAAGAGGAAGTCACACACAAAAGGAAATATGAATACATATTCTAGGTAGGTAAAGTTACTTTGTTGATGTGAATTATGCTCGTTTCGATTCATTAAAGTCGCATGTACAATAATCCATGGAATGACAATGTAAGAATGGAATAGAGGACGCCTCTGGCCTGTGTAGATACGTAATGGCAGCTTGCTACTGTGCGGCAGGATGACCTTCTTACACATTGTGCCTAGCAGATGTAAAGGTCATTGTCTGGCAGGCCCAATATTGTGGGCACTTGTCTGTTGATAAGTGTGGCGTCCTTGCCCTTAATACTCATTCAGCCCAATGGAAACAGAAACGGCCTTTTGTAATGCCTTGCATTACAAAAAAAAAAGGGGGGGAAATGGGGAGGAAAGGCATAGATAGACCTCGCTACATAATTGGCATGTTCTAGGTATTTCCATTCATTTAAAGGGGGGCTTATCCTTGTACCTGCCATGCTTTGGTATCAGTAATACAATCAAGGAATTTTTCCTTCTGTTTGTGCAATCACACAGGCACATTTTCTTTGAAAACCAGCACTGAAAACACAACAGAGATGGAAGTTAAAGTTTAACACAATGTATTGTGATGATGTGAATCACTGAGGCTATTTTACATTGGACTGCACTCTGCATGTGGACTGCAATAGTGTGTTATCACAGCCAGTCCCTCTATGCAAACATAATACATTCTCATCCTTTCTATTAAACTCTGAGCAGTAAGGCTACATGCAGTAGAGAGGAGGTAGGATTTATAGATAGTATGCAAATAGCATTTAGTAGAAGATAGTTAAATTTTTTGTAATTAATGTTTGTCACCTTGCACCATAGATCCATGCTATTAAATTTTGTGAGGGTCGAGTACCCCTTTGTGGTTAGAGCAAGCTAGACTGAGGATGTAAAGTCAAGATGAACTTTGTTCAGTCGGTGGACGTGCGAAGTTGGAGGAAATGGTTCTACCTTTTTGCATTGGTAAACCTACACCTTTACCACAAAATTCAATCCATTTTGAGCAAGTGTAGAAAATGAAGCTATCATTCTTTGGGCCAAGGGAAAGCACACACTGGATGTGCTTGTATGTGACAGAAGAAAATCAATGTTACAATTAGAAGTATTCTTAGGGATAAAATCTGTGTGTATTTCTTAAGCAGTCTAGATATTTGGGGTAGGATGGATACAACCACTTTAAGGACTATTCAAGTTTCTCTCCATCTATTTGTTTTCCTTGTTTGTTTGATGTTGGTCCTTCACCAGTCATTGCCATAGTGGCAGAGCTTAATTGATAGCAAAATTCTGTGTAGAAAACCATATCAACCTGCTGAGGACAGGCTGATTTTGCTACAACACGCATTTCCCATAGACGCCTGCCCAAGTATACTCAGGAAGTCTAGTCTTCAACGGGTTAAAAGAAATTTTTGCTTCTGAAATAATGCAATTATTTTTCACTTGGAATGCATGGGAAATTATTGATATATTTGATTCCTGGAGAGATAGACCCCATTTACAGTGCGAGGCTTGGCCGCGGCTCGGCTGCGGCCGAGCCCAGCCCCGCTTCAGTGTAAACGCACAAAAGGTCAAATGCGAGGCCAAAATTGGCCTTGCATTTGGCCTCGCTCTGGAGGTGGTCTCGCGGCCGCGGCCGAGCCTGGCCTCTTCTTGGTGTAAACGCAAACTGGGCCAAATGCGCGGCCAATTTTAGTCTGGCTTCCAGACCCTCTGCCCGTACTATTTCGCTATTCACGATATTACCCCCCTCAACGTGGAAAACTAGTATAGTTTAAGGTGGTTTTGTCCTGCAAAGGATTTGTCCTTCGGCAAAGGCCTTTGCCCGAACGGCGACTTCGTCGCCACGGAATCCAGTTGGCAAAGGGTCTGAAAACCAGGCTATACCAAATTGCGTTTGTTTCCAAGCAGAGCGCCACTACGACAAAATATTGAAAGGTTTGAATTAAAAGCGCGGCCGAGCCCAGCAGTGTAAACGGACAAAATTGCGAGGCTCGGCCGCGCAATTGAGGCCGGGCTCGGCCGCGACCGAGCCGTGGCCGAGCCCGGCCCCGCACTGTGAACGGGGTCATACTCACAAAGCAGTGTAAATATGGAAGAATGTATATTGTAAAACATAGATTTCATATTTGCTATGCAGTCATTATGTTGTCATATGCTCTGTGCAAAAGTAGTTGTACGTACAAAGAAAAAACTAGTTTGTTAGGATCAATGTGACTACCATCATAGGGCCTACCATCTTCTTTATTAGATGATACTTTGGTTGGTACAATTGTATCAGGGTAAAGTGCAGTGCATGATATGATGGGTATTGTTTTTTTAAAGGTGGGCTGGATTATTTTTTACTTGCGTTTGTTTTAATGTTATGTCTAATTTGTAGACAGTTATTTACTCGCCACTATCCCTCTTCCCATCCCTTCCTCAAAGCACTAGCAGATTCCATTCCACTATTCCCTCTCCCTCTCCTCTTCTCCCACCTATTGTACTATCCCCTAACCAATTCCCTCCAAGGCCCCATTTCATAAAAGTTGATAATGGTAGCAACTCTTGCTGACATGGCAATTGCCCATAATGACAGCCAATCAGGAAGTTGGATTCTTGTCATTACCATGACAGTTGCCATTCC
This sequence comes from Diadema setosum, assembly GCA_033980235.1. Taxonomy (NCBI): domain Eukaryota; kingdom Metazoa; phylum Echinodermata; class Echinoidea; order Diadematoida; family Diadematidae; genus Diadema; species Diadema setosum. Next base: position 7,271,555 of record CM067067.1, read on the forward strand.
GGCAAGAGTAGCTATCATGTCAACTTTTTTTATAAAATGGGGCCCTAATCTAACCCTGATCTCTCTCTCTCTTTTTTTTTAATGATTGTAAAGCGCTTTGAAACATGTTGGTATTAAGTAATATATAAAAGTTTCATCATATCATTATAATTATTATCTCTTCACCCTACCCTCTCCACCCTTGCTCCTCCCCTGTCTGTTCCACTACCACCTCCTGATGTCCTCTCCCACCACTTCTACTTCCCACTCCTCTGTTCCCCTTTCCTACACCCCAACGTACACTACTCCCCACATTAAAGGGAAGATAAACCCCAAGAGCAATGTGGATTGAGTGAAAGCAGCAACATTAGTAGAACACATCAGTGAAAGTTTGAAGAAAATCGGACAATCGATGCAAAAGTTAAGAATTTTTAAAGTTTTGGTGTTGGAACCGCTGGATGAGGAGACTACTAGAGGTTATGACGTATGAGTGGACAACAATACCAAGAAAATATAAAGAAAATTCTACAAAAATCCATTTTTCATGAAAATTACAAATTCCATCAACTTGATACATTGACATATGTTAAGGGTAGCAATTATTCCCCCTGCTTTCTGAAAGAGGTTGGTCCATTGCTCTTTCATGATTCTAGAAAAGTGAATTTTTGTTGAATTTCCTTTATATTTTCTTTGTATTGTTGTCCACTCATACGTCATATCCTCTAGTAGTCTCCTCATCCAGCGGTTCCAACACCAAAACTTTAAAAATTCATAACTTTTGCATCGATTGTCCGATTCTCCTCAAACTTTCACTGATGTGTTCTACTAATGTTGCTGCTTTCACCCAATCCACATTGCTCTTGGGGTTTATCTTCCCTTTAATTGTACCTCAACCAAATCCCATTCCTCCATTCTCTTCCCCATGCTTATTCAAAATAGCATCTCTCACACTGTGGAGTCTGGAATAATGACCCTTTAAATCATTCTGTCTCAAACAGCGCTGACATGACCTGCTATCGAATAGTCTCCTGTCCTGGGTACTGGTTGTACCTATTGACTTACTGTGAAAGCAAAGCTTTGAAAACTAAACAGTATAGTCATCTGACTCCTTGCAAAGCTATTTCCCCACTGTTAAGTATTACATAACCCCCTCTTTCAAATATCCGTAATGACAGTTACCGAGTTTCTTCATATACTCTGCTTCTATTACTGCAGTATAATGGTAATGTCATAGCTCTTAGAGTGAAGTAAGGGGGGAGAGGTAGCTACTCATTAAGTTTCAAATTATAAGCGTTTGGATATCCTCTCAAATGCTGGCCACCGTGGTGCCACCACCATTTATAGAGCTGCTGACAGCTAGTGTGGCAAATGATTACCTTGCTGTATACATGCAAACAGATTTAAAAAGATCCACTGCAGCTTGTGTGTATGTACTCTGCAGGAGTTAGTCTACAAATGTACCTTAAATATGCTGCTTCAGTTCCAGTGCTGCCATTATACTGAAGTCAGTTGGACCTGGGCATTACAAAAATGTTTTCTTTTTGTCTCACCCATCAGCCCAAATGGGGTATTTGCTAGCAAATGACTCATTATACAATTCGTAAGCTAGTGCCAATGCACTTTGTTTGCCTGAGAGTATTACTGAAAAAAAAAATGATAGCAGAAATTTTTGCACATTTTGTGTAACCAGAAACTTGTGTGAAAATAAAAGTACACAAACATGTTTTTGCATGCCATAACATATTATGTTCCTCTGTGGAATTTAAAAACACACACGCAAAATTCATCTTACCCAACCGAGCGTGAAAAATTACTCTTGTGAACATATCAACTTTGACAGTACTTAGACCCCGTTTACAGTGCGAGGCTCGGCCGCGGCTCGGCCCAGCCCCGCTTCAGTGTAAACGCGCAAAAGGCCAAATGCGAGGCCAAAATTGGCCTTGCATTTGGCCTCGCTCTGGAGGTGGTCTCGGCCGCGGCCGAGCCCGGCCTTTTCTCAGTGTAAACGTAAACTGGGCCAAATGCACGGCCAATTTTAGTCTGGCTTCCAAACCCTCTGCCTGTACTATTTCGCTGTTCAAGATATTAACCCCCTCAACGTCGAAAACTAGTATAGTTTAAGGTGGTTTTGTCCTGCAAAGGATTTTTCCTTCGGCAAAGGCCTTTGCCAGAACGGCGACTTCGTCGCCACGGAATTCATTTGGCAAAGGGTCTGAAAACCAGACAATACCAAATTGCATTTGTTTACAAGCAGAGCGCCACTACAACAACATATTGAAAGGTTTGAATCAAAAGCACGGCCGAGCCCGGCAGTGTAAACGGACAAAATTGCGGGGCCTGGCCTCGCAATTTAGGCTGGGCTCGGCCGCGGCTCGGCCGCGGCTCGGCCCAGCCCCACACTGTTAACGGGGTCTAAGTTACCCAAGGCAAGCAGTAAGTGGTTTATAGAATCTTGCAGTGCATTTGGCCATTAGACATTTATCCAAATGCTTTCTCTTTGTTTGGGATTTATTCCCGTGCAGTAATGTAAAGTGGAATGTATACCTCAATAATATGATATGTGAGGATTCAGTGAATGCAGAGATTTCAGGTCCCAGGAAAAGCAGACAATATTCAAAAGTTATGAATTTTTTGGTTAAAATTTTTAGCTTAAAAAATCCATAAGCCCTCACTACTAATTCCTAAGACAAGAAATGACAACAAATTGGGGTGTTATAGTAGGGCAGAGATATAAGAAAGTAGAAGTAAAAAAATTAATTGAGTAGGCCTATACTTTCATCTCTTTTTTTTCCCGTCATTATGAAAGACCACTTGATATACCTGTTTTAGAGGGCAGGGGAAAAAGTATTTACCCTTAACATGTGCCAGTGCAAAATTAAAGCATTAATTAGTTTTCAAATTCTGTAAAATAAAATTCTTAACTTTAGAATAGATTGTCTGATTTTCCTCAAATTGTGTTCTACTAATAGTTCTACATAAGTGGAATCCACATGTGTACAAATGTATTTGAGGTAATTTTCATTGAAAAAAAGTAATCAAACTTAATGTACTGTGGGATATGTACACTGTAGGCCAGGTCATGAATTGGAGTTCAGAAAATGTAACAAATGTCAGGGGTTGAAAATTACTGTAAAACCAGAAATTTTCATGTGCGATTCATTTGAATTTCACAGATTTCGAGAGAGACAAGATTCATGAAATTAAAATGCACAGAAAAGATCTTGCCTGCACTGTATGCATTGAATGCCAGTGGCAATATTTCTGGTTGATATCATACAATAACTCATGAATTAAAAAAACATCAGTGTCAATCACAGTATGATTTCATCATTGCAATGTAAGTCAGGCATTCAACATCCGCTATTTTGGGCAAACACTATTGAAGATTATGAGAATGTCTTAAAAATCATATGCTCATGAAATTGTTGGGAAATATTTGATTATTTTTCAGCCAAACCAATGAAAATAACTAGTGAGATCAAACTAATTAAGTGATTAGAGTTTAGGCAAACTATTGCAAAGGTCATAATGACATGTCGCTTATAGATATCTGAAGTATATTGTAGCATGTTAGATGGAGGTATAGTATGCAGTATGATGATATAATACCTGTAGGTAAAGCCAGTTGGATATGTCAATAAATGTCACATACAGCCGCTGTCTTTATAGCATGCATGAGTTACGACTTTTATGAGCATTGATGCACTTGAATCCGCTATGCTCTTCAGAATGCTTGTGATTTATAGAAAGTAAACACATAGTGGTCCAAAGGTGTTTTCACCTGAAGGCTGAAGTTCTTGGCTGTGGAAAGTTGAAGGAGCAAGGCAGGGTAATTTTCCATTGCACAGTGGCTTCGAATGTGGTAATTTGGTTGTTGTATTCCAAATTCTGCAAAATTATTGAGATGGCAGACATTAAATCCAGAAAATGCATGCCAGTGGCAGCTCATTGCATCCACAGATGATTAGTTGATTGTAGCTCATGACAGATTCAGACAGTGACATTTCATGCAATGCTCAAGCGTTCAATTTATGCACTCACCAGATCAAATTCACAAAATTCTTGTGTCACTTGCATCAAGTTTATATTGCAGCTGATTGACCTATTGCCTTACATCAATTTAAATAAGCACCAAATTAATCCATGTTTAGTAGAAGCCATGATAAAAAGTCATGGTCATACATACTCGGGCAGAACTCCAGTAAACACTGATTAATTTGGTGCTTATTTATGTTGCTGTAGTCCAACTTTTTGATTAGTTGCAGTAAAAACAATTCAATGCAAGAATTTCATGAATTTGAATAATTACGCAGTGCCCATTTCAGGGGTGGATCCAGGAATTCCGTAAAGGGAAGGGGCCTATGCAAAATTAAAGGGGGCGCACGGTGCGCCCCCCTCTGGATCCACCACTGCATTGCATGCTATAAGGATTAGAACCAGCACTGGCTGTCGGGCGGAAGCTCGGTAGTCTTGTGGATAAGATGCCTGTCTGGTGGTCAGGAGGTCACAGCTCTGTTCAAATCCTGTACCAAGTATGAAACAAGTCTACCATATTAATTTGATTAATTTCATCAATTTGAATAAGTCTGCTATACTAAGCCAATCAATATAATGTGCTATCCTCCCCTACCCCCCCCCCCCAAAAAAAAAAAAAAAAAAAAAATTACAGAGAAGAAACCGAAAATTGTGTTTGTTTGGTTTTTTTTTTTGCCAGAGGCGTTACCTGAGTGTGTTAGCAGTTATTCAAATGATGCAAATTTCCATGGCAGCCCATTACTAAAGACTTCTTACCCCAAGGCTTATGTACATAATCTTGATGTTTCTTTCATGGTGTCCTCAGTGATGTTGAATGCATTGTGCTGGGTGATGCAGATGTTCCTTGATGATGAGTGAATTAAAATTTCATTGTCAACAGAGCCATTTCTACCAGCCCATGTGGACCTTGGTTGGGGGCGGGGTAAAGACCAGAGAGCAGTCCAGGCGAGCCATGGCCCAGGTCATGCCCAAAGCCGTGGACTGGAAGAAGGAGAAGGCAGTGACCTTTGACCCAGAGAACAACCTGGTCACGACAGAGAGCGGGACCAACTTCGAGTACGAGTACCTGGTTGTGGCAATGGGACTGCAGCTGAATTTTCACTTGGTTAGTCATCCAGAGACAAAACTCTGTCAGGAACGCTCATGTAGTGTACTGCCAAGAATCCATAGAGATGTCCTTTCGAGGGCATTTGGAGGTGTTCCAAAGAATTGTTAGAATTGCACTGCAGAATCATGTTACGTGTCAGTCATAGGTGGTATGTGTAAAGATAATAAGTCTTCATCCCAAAGTCTCCTTGATGAGTAACTTCCAAGTTTGTCACAACTACATTGATGAGAATTACACACAGTATGTCCATTTGCAATTCCAAAGTAGAGTACTGAAAATTGTTTCAGTTAAAAAAGAAAATTAAAGGACTGTTTGACTATGTAATCAATTTAATATGAAGTTCTGATAAAACTTAAGAGAGGTTATACCTTAAAAGACAAGATTGATAGTGTATAGTCATAATTATCATTTTTATCTGAAAGCCATTTTTATTTCATCCATGTGCTTGAATAAAAGAACACAATTTTACAAGTACAAAATACATATTTTTAGCAAACTCGGCGTTCTGGTTGTACCGTCAGACAGCATTAATAATCTCCAAATTTCTGTTTTGGTTCAATTTAAGTGCGGTCATCTCTGGATGAGAAGGCTACAACTTCTCTTGATGCCACTGTGCAAAGAAATAGAGAATACCATGTACAGTAATTTGATTTTTCCCCCCAAAGTACAAATTTCCTCTACTTGTTACTGATATGTTATATTTAGGGTAATGTTATCCCCCCTTGTATTCTGAAAGAGATATGTGATGAGATCTTTCACTATGCTAGAAAAATGAAAATATGTGGAATTGTCTTTATATTTTCTTCGTAATGGTTCCCTTACTGCAATATCACATATTTGAAGCGTTCTTATTCAGAGATGAAAGCACAAGACATAACTTTTGAACAGCTTATTAAATTCTTAGTCAAACATCCTTCACTTAGTGTGTATTGTATTCATATGTCACATTCACTGAGCCCACATGCAGGTCTGTATATTTTGGGTAAATTACCCTTTAATGGAGGAAAAAAATACTGCAGTGTCCTGTCGTGAGTACATGATATTATCTTATTTCATATGGTCTACCTTTTATTTCTAAGCTAAAAGGCTTGACGGAGGCTCTGGCTGAAGACCCCATGGTGTGCTGTAACTACTCCTTCGACACAGTGGACAAAACTTTTGAGGCCCTGAAGAACTTCAAGAGTGGCAATGCCATTTTCACCTTCCCAAACACGCCCATCAAGTGTGCGGGGGCACCACAGAAAATCATGTACCTCACTGAGGACTACTTCAGGAGGGTAAGTATTCCACATGATACAAGCAACAAGTTAAAAAATTTGTAATTCGTTTGGTGAAACAAAACATTTTATAGATATAGGAGATTGAGCATGTGAGACAAACAAGCTGTCAGTATAAAAGAAGAAATTCCTATGTATTAATTTAGAATTACAGTAGACCTCGCCTAAGTCGACATCGCATAAGTCGACAACTCGCTTAAGTCGACACAATAAAAAAGTCCCGATTTTTGCCTTTGTTATTCCTTGAAAATTTCCTCGTCTTAGTCGACATTCATAAGTCGACAACTCGCGTAAGTCGACCTGATTTTTCAGTGCCAACTGAGCTGAAATACGTGTTAATTCCCTCGTCTAAGTCGACATAATTTTTCGCTCAAAATCTTATCGCCATTCTCTGAAAAAGAATTGTTTTCCCGCTCCGATTCGCTGCGTTTCTACTCGGTAATTCGCTAGTGTACGGCGCGGTAGCGTTCGCGCCATGCGTCCATTGTCTTGTATGCCAGAATATAGAAAGGACGTAACACTCTACACTGGAGCATTATATGTAGTACCCAAGACAGTTCACTTTACCCCTTTTCTCCCTCTCGTTGTTCTCAAAACGCACATATTTTGTACACTTTATTATGTCCCAGTAGGTATTCATTATCCGAATATGAAATAGGTGTTTTTGTAAATCCTAATATTCTGACGTTGATTATTCCGAAGCGGTATTAAAACCAGGGCACTTTCTAAAAAGATTTATTACAATGCAACTAATAATGCAACTCAAAAAATCAAATGCAGGTGTATCAAATCACACGCAAGTGCGTTGCTGAAAAGACTTGAGTTTGATAATCATATGAAACTAGAAAATAATTGTTACGAACCTTAAACTCAATTGCGTTTAAACGCAACTCTAAAAATCAAATGCAAGTCCATCAAATCACACGCAACGATGTATTTAAACGCAAGAGCGTTGCAGAGAAGACTTGGGTTTTTGTACGAAACTAGAAACTGCGTTTAAATAAATCTCTATACATCTACGGAAGTGCGTTATTGTTGAAAAGACTTGCATTACTTTTTTCATTTCGTAAGCTAAATTAAAAATTAAACGCAACTCTGAAAATCAAATGCAAGTCCATCAAATCACATGGCACGCTGAAAAGACTTGCGTTTGATAATCACACGAAACTAGAAAATTGTAGGAAACTTTAACTCAGTTGCGTTTAAACGCAACACTAAAAATCAAATGCAAGTCCATCAAATCGCACGGAACGCTGAAAGACTTGCGTTTGATAATCATACCGAAAATTGTAGGGAACTTTTTTTTAACTCAATTGCGTTTAAACGCAATCACGTAACGCTGTATTCAAACGTAAGAGCGTTGCAGAGAAGACTTGCGGTTTTTGTACGAAACTATAAGAAATTGCGTTTAAACGCATCTCTAAACATCTACGGAAGTGTGTTATTGTTTAAAAGACTTATCGTAAGCAAAATTAAAAATTAAACGCGATTCTGAAAATCAAATACAAGTCCATCAAATCACATAAAACGCTGAAAAGACTTGCGTTTGATAATAACACAAAACTAGAAAATTGTATGAAATTTAAACTCAATTCCGTTTAAACGCAACTCTAAAAATCAAATGCAAGTCCGTCGAATCACAAGCAACGCTGTTTTTAAAACGCAAGAGCGTTGCAGAAAAGACTTGCGGTTCTTGTCCGAAACTATAGAAACTGCGTTTAAACGCATAAAAATGTACGGAAGTGCGTTATTGTTGAAAAGGCTCACATTATTCTTTATTTCGTAACGGAACTTTCGCCGTGACAGAACTTAGTCTGCACTTGCAGGGGAAAGACATCGCAACATTTACACGTTTCAAACTACCGAAACGCATGCTACTTCACAAATGTCAATGAAAAAAATGATAACGAATTATTGTCAAAGTTCGCTATGCCGAAGTTTTAAATCTCAGTCCAAAGTTAAATTAGTCCGACAATAGTAAGAGGTTTGTTTTTACGAAGGTTATAGTAGTCCGAAAGATGTCGTCTTTGGATGAACAAACTTTTCTTCTTCTTTTTATATCAGAAAGGCCCGCGCCGTACAGAGCGGTAATGTTGCGAATCGGAGCGCGAGAACGATTCATTTTCAGAGTATGGCAATACAAATTTAAGCAGAACAAATATGGCGACTTCGGGAAGGAAAATCACACATATTTCAACTCAGTCGGCACTGAAAAATAATCTCGACAGAATCATGCGAAATCACACGCATATCTTCCCAGCAACGCACTTGAATTTAAATCGCAAAGTTTAAAGCAATTTTGGGGAATTTGCCTTTGATATTTCAAATCAAGTTTAAAACGTTAAGTGTCTAGAAACGGGCCTAGGTTTCCGATCCCGCTCTCTCAAAATCTCTCTATACAGAGATTTGGGAATTGTGCGTTGTCGATGTACTAACCCGCGCAAGATTTATGCATGAACTAAAACATTATTGTTGCTCATGTCAGTAGGCATGTTTTGGCGGCAAAAGGAGTAAGATATGGGTAGCGATCCGCATCGTGATCCAAATCTTACTCTGTACAGGGGAAATTAGTTTTCATTTATAAGTCGACAAAATGTCGACTTACGCGTAAGTCGACATTCGCGTAAGTCGACGTGTTTTGCTCAGTCCCGATTATGTCGACTTACGCGAGGTTGACTGTATAGTTATTTAAAATATTTACAATAATATTTTAGATAATCTGTGTGTGGTGGGAACCGAGGAAGACTTCTGGACATTGTTGTAGTTAGAGTCATAAATGGCATCTAGACACGTAACCATGGTAACTATCCACAATGCCAGCAGGAAGTTCTCAAAGCATGATATATTGGCACTTTGATATTTGAAAAGAAATAAACGTTAAAGTTTCTGTTTCATTTATCTGCTGTCACTTGTACATTCACTGCTCTTTTGATATCCTAAACTAGCTGTGTTGTTGGGACAAGATTCACTTTCATGTCTTTATTTGGACAAAATGTGGTAGATGTCCATATATGTGAAATTCCCCAGAGCATTGTTCATTGGGAAAGCAATGCATCATCTGACAATGTAAAAAAAAATTAATACTGCCTCCTCTTTGACCTCCTACAGCTGGGGAATTCCCTAAATTTGTCAGATTTGATATCTGTATTGTACAGAGACTCCAACCCTAAGCACCTTCTGATCTGGAGATTCTCCCGCCCGAAACCCCTAGCAAACGGGAGACCTCAAGTTGATGTGTGCGAAGCGCGAAGTTCCTAGGGTTCTAGATGTTCTCTGGTGATATGTAAGGCTTATTTTTTCAACATACAATAGCAATAAGTAAGAAATCCTTTCCAACGGGAGACACAGAGCCAGGGCGGGAGAAATCAAATCTCAAGCGGGAGAACGGGAGATTTTGCAAAAATGGGCTTTCGGCGGGAGATCTCCCGTCGAAAACGGGAGAGTTGGAGTCTCTGATTGTAACGGAGAATATGTACCGTTACGTTACCTCATGGTAATATGAGAACATTTTGAGAGTGTGAAAACATCATGACATCTCTGAGTTAACTGTAAAAGAAAAAAACCGGACAGAAGTGATACGCCATTAGCATATCACCTGAAAAAAAAAAAATATATATTTTATGGTAACCTGCAGTAAGGCTTTAATTCTTTAAGAAAATGTCTTGAGTTACCTTTCCCAAGGATCTCATGCATACCACACACTAGAGGAATTTCTGTGCCAGAGATTTGAAGTTTTATTATATTGTTTTGGAGAATTTGAAGAGTGTAACAACATCCTGACATTGTCAGGTTTTTACTAACAGGCAAAAAAAAAAATAATAATATAAGTTGATGTTTCCCTCTGAAAGCCTGTTTTTGTAACATGATCATGAAGATGTTCCGAGTTTCCTGCCCCAATGACCTTCTGCATACCACACTTCCAGACAGGATGAACATTCAGGCACTTGTGACTGTTTAAATGGAATACTGTTTATCTCACATGTATGTGTAGATAATTTTTTTTCAAGGTAACACTGATAGTGTTGTGATTGTACTTGAGAATTATTAGTAGATTCTTGTATACTGCCCATTCTTGGAGGATGTTGTGGTTGAAATGCTATAGTGCATTTAATTCTGTGTGTCTTAAACAAAATACATGAAAACAAGTCACCACAAAGAGTGAGTGGAAAATTAGGAGTGATATGAATGAATAAATGTTAAAAGAAGATTGAATGACTGAACTACCTGCAGAAGATTATAAGTCATTTGGTGGATCACAAAATGAGTTCATTTTGATATAAAATTAATATGTAATAGTGATTTGGAAACAGCCTTTTAGTAGTATGTAAATCTCACCAGCAAGTCTAAAAACACTGCAACTCTTTACAAATCAGTGATTAGTGATTTAGCAAATGTTTTGAAGCTTTAGCTTTAATATCTCAATACTGTCTGTATATCTGTCTACCTGTCTCTCTCACTCTGTCTGCTAACTAGTTGAGTGTCCATTTCAGACTTACATGAAAATAAGTTCTGACATTCCACTTGCTCATGTGAGATCTGTTCCATGACATTTGCTTCTGTGACATTGCTCCCATAAAATACTATACATCTGCACAGTAAGCCTAACATAAAACCTACACAAACAACCCTAACCCGAATCCTGATTCTCACATCGACGAAGCCTTAAACCCTAACCATAAGTCCTTGGAGAAAATAAGACTGCAGACACTGTTACAGGAGCAAATAATGTGTCACCTGTGAGATCGACCTAACAACCTAACTGTAGATTATGCATGGGTAGAGTGCAAGTTGTATTGTGAAAATTTCCCTCCAAAATCTGCAATTCTTCTCCCATGATGCCATTTACTCGCTGCAACAGAACGGGAAGCGAGACAAGGCCACCATCATGTACAACACCCCCCAGGCGGTCATCTTCGGGGCACCCAAGTACGCGGCCCGCCTGATGGAGATCTGCAAGAAGAGGGATATCAAGGTGAACCTCAAGCACTCCCTCGTGGAGATAAGGCACGGCAAGAAGGAGGCAGACTTCCGCCTTGATGAAACGGGCGAGATCATCACTATGCCGGTAAGCCAGCGGTTTCTTTTCTCAGAGTGTTTTGGGTCCATTGTGGCAGCAGACTTGAGTACTATCCATACATCCTAAACACCTCTATATGACACAAAGATAAGTGTACGATTATGGAAACTTGCTCTAACAAGTTACTGTAATTTTATTGAGTGTAATTGGAGGCAAATTACCAAAACGGACCACCAAGCCTGTGGTCTTCCATGTAAACATAAATAAAACTTGTAGCAACTAATTATTTTGTAAACGTTTTGACCAACTCTACACTATGTCATTTATGTCTGCACCCATCTTCAGTATGAGATGATGCATGTGCCTCCCCCCATGGGGCCCCCGGATGTCCTGAAGGCCAGTCCACTGGTCGGAGAGTCTGGCTTCCTCACAGTCAACAAACTGACTTGCCAGCACACCAAGTACCCTAACGTGTTCGGTATCGGTGACTGTACAGACATCCCCACGTCCAAGACTGCCGCTGCTGTGGGTGAGTTTTAGTCACTTTGAGGGCAGCCTATGGGTTGAAGAGATCTGAGAGTTTTTTTTTTTATTTTACTCTTTCTTCACTGGTAATTTAAGGTGTTAAAAATAAATGTGAAACAGAACACAAGTTTAAACCCATCTGTGAAGATTCTGTTCATTAGTTCATTAAGTTGCATTCGTCTTACTTTTTTTCATACTCTCAGTATGCATTCTTTAATAATTTACTTCATTAAACATATGACAACATTCCTTATTGGGGGTAAAATGATTTTTTACATCAAAAATTTCATGGGAAATCAGTAAAGCATCTTAAGAACAAGCATGCAAGAACCATCTGTAGAGTTTATGATAAAGCCTCATTTTTTTTTCCAGACACCTCTGTGATATGTGAGTGCCCTCGACCTTTTTATAGGGCAACAAGTAATGTCTATGACATGCACATGTACCTTTTCCTAACATTATTACTTTTTCCGTTGCAGCTGCTCAGACTGGTATTTTGAAGAACACCATACCTGCTGTCATGCATGGTCATGAACCAAGGGGAAAGGTGAGTAGAACTGCCATATATTCTGCTTTTTTACATTTTTATGCCTCCGCCACGAAGTGGTGCCGGAGGCATTATGTTTTCGGGTCGTCCGTCCGTCCGTCCTTCCGTCCGTCCGTCCGTCCGTCCGTCCGTCCTTCCGTCCGTCTGTCCGTCCGTCCGTAATGAATTTTGTGGACAAGGTAACTATCAAAACCTGTTGAGGTATCCTAATAAAACTTGGCATGTATGTGTATTAGGGGGTGAAGTTGTGCCTATCAACTTTTGGGTGCACATGCTCAAGGTCAAAGGTCAAAAGGTCAAGGTCAAATACATAAAATTTCACTATTTCCACCATATCTATTGAATGCCTGAAGATATTTTCTTGAAACTTAGTGTATACATGTATTACCCAATTAAGATTCTCTGGTGAAAGTTTGGGTCATGAGGTCAAAGATCAAAGGTCAAAAGGTCAGGGTCAAATACATAGAATTTCACTATTTCCACCATATCTATTGAATGCCTGAAGATGTTTTCTTGAAACTTAGTGTATACATGTATTACCCAATTAAGATTCTCTGGTGAAAGTTTTGGTCATGAGGTCAAAGGTCAAAGGTCAAAAGGTCAAGTAAAATATTAAAACTTCTTTTTTTTTCTCCATACCTTGGAAAATTGTTCAAGGTATCTTCATGGAACATAGTATATACATATACTGACTGGAAGTGATTATCTAGAGAATGTAGGGTTCATGGGGTCAAAGGTCAGGGGTCAAAGGTCAAGTGCAACACTTCAAAATTGTACTATTTCCTTCCTATCATGCAATGCCAGCAGGGTTATTATTTTTTTTTTTACACTTGGTGTATGCATACATGTGTAACCTAATTGAAATTCTCTGGAAAGTTTTTTTTTCTTCTTTTTTTTTGCCTCAAAGGTCAAAAGGTCAAAGATCAAGTGAAAGTGCTGAACTAACTTTTTCCTCCATATCTCGGAAGTGGCTCAAGTTATCTTGAAACTTAGTACATATTATGCATGTTCTACCTGAAAGTGATTATCTTATGAATTTTAGGGTCAAGGGCCAGATGAAAATGGTAGCAATTTACTATTTAATTCAGAAATTGCACTTTTTCTCCACACCTGTACCTTGAAAATTACTCAATGCCTAAATGTATGAATGGGTCAAAGTCGAGTTAAAGTCCTTAAATCCCTAGATACATGCTCTCCTATTCATCCAATTAAACCTAGGTCACGGAATGTTAACATTCAACACATTTGTGACAAACTTGTCATTTCAATATTTTGCCAATTTTGTGAAAATGTAATCACACATTGTCCACATGTACTATCTAGACCTATTGGGAAAATCATGCATTATGGCGGAGGCATACCAGTCGCCAATGCGACATTTCTAGTTTAGTATGTTGTTGTTTTTTCTCATTAAATATAGCAAGAGTATTTTTTTAATGAAAGATATCTTTGTTATATTTTATTTAGAATGCTTTGTATGTGCAATTTTCATTTTTTTTTTTAAACCAGAGTATGATTTTGTCTGCTGGATAATCATATGTATTTATTTTTGTTTGTTTTTGTTTGTCTATTTGTTCACTTTTCCCTCTGCATGAGATTATTTCTTGATTTGCAGAGGTTGGCAGACCAGGGTTAGTGTATTAGTGAATAAAATATGATGATACCCAAAATGCTCACACAGAAGCTATGACACCACCTTGAAGATGACAGGGCCAGCTTTACATAAAAGGAAGCAAGAGTATCATTTTGTTGATTTAGAGATAAGTCATCATCATAGAAGACATAAGGACTTAGAACATAAGGGTTTATTTCTTCTTTTCAGCTTTGTGATTACATGGTGACAAATGCCAGATGTGCAGGTACATGGATTTCTTGATTGTTCTTTCAGTATGACGGCTACACATCCTGCCCTCTGGTGACAGGCTATGGAAAGCTGATCCTAGCAGAGTTTGATTTCAACCTGGAGCCGCTGGAGACCTTCCCCCTGGACCAGGGCAAAGAGAGAAGGCTCATGTACCACCTCAAGAAGGACGTCATGCCAGAGCTCTACTGGAACGGACTCATCAAGTGAGTTTGAGACTATGACACATTCTACATGAAACATGAACAAAGTCAGGAAATACAAAGATGGGTATGGGGAAAGACATCTAGCAAGCAGGAAATACCATAAACTAGAGTAGGTTTTCCAAGAGATAAAGTTTTGAAATAGTGCATAATATACGCCAAGTCATAAACATATGGGTAAAATATAAGAAATGATATATACTAATTTGAGCAAGTTCTTAAACAATGTCAGTAGACAAAATCTTGACATTTTTTTGTGGTGTGATAGATGTAAAAAAATTTATCCTACCGTTGCCTTTGTCATTTCACTCAAAAAACTTATTTCTATACATCTTTATGTGCATGTGGTAAGTTTTATAACAAAAGATTTTAGGACGCCTTCTATGTAACCATGTCATTTATAATGTGCAGACCCCTAATCTCATAACCAGTTTGTCATACCATCTATTATTAAGAACAAACATGAAAGTAGAACTCTTGACAAACATTTCAAAGACTGGTTATTGCTAGGGGCAGATTATCTGCACCATTCATTGAAATGAATGTTTGACATGGAGATTCCTTTCTGTTTTTACACATTCCACAGGGGACTGTGGAATGGACCCGGTATATACAGGAAGATGATGCATCTTGGAATGTCGAAGTGATTTCGACTGACCTTTTCACCGGGACTTCAACCAATGAGCCATATTCATACCAAATGACTACTTTCATTTAAAGCAAAAAAAGAAAAGAAAAGAAAAGAAAAGAAGAAGAAGAAGAAGAAAAGATATGATGGTAACATCAAAAAATTCCTCACCGGAGTCTTATTGCTTCAGTTTGTTGCAGTTTCTGCCAAGGTTAACAGGAGGGAACAAAGAAACAAGGGAATTTTAGACAATGCATTACTTGCAGTGCAGCTTGGTTTACTACAAGGTTTGAATTGTGATGAGTGGTAGGATAAAGAAACCTCCAAATTACGTAATGTTTTTTCAACATTAAAATCTTAAAAGCACTACCTGTGCTAAGAATAAAAAAGATAACAACTCATGATAAAGTGCCAAAACAATTTTTTCCCTATCGACTATGATATGACTTTTGCCGTGATCACGTATACAATTAAACAAGTTTGCAGATATAAAGTGAACAGGCATAATTTTCCTGTGAGAAATGCTGATTTCTTTTTTTTTTTTTTTTTTTTTAAATCTGTTTACATTTTCCAAATGATGAATGAATATGAGTGCATGAATTATTCATGCAAACTTCATGCTCTGCCTTAGTCATCATTTTTTTTCTCTCTCTCTTCAACATACTGGAAATACCGGAATCAGAGATGAAGCCGATTATAATTCATTGCATATCAGTGAATACATTGATATGATGAACAAGTTTAGTTAATTTACTTTCTTGAAGATTACGCATAACCTTCAAGGTGTATATGTGAAATATTTCTATTTTATTGAAAAGTTTTCAATTCAATAACTGCCATATGCCACAGAGGCTTATTGCCGTCAACCATGCATATGTATATATTTTGCTTGCGTTTCGTTTTTATTAAAATGTTTCTGATTTTGATATATGAAACCTGCATGCTGGAATATATGTACACTGCAAATACACTCAGCTTGAATTCCCTCATTTGTTGGTCCTGTTTGTCAATGATAAAGAAAATCCTTTAAAAAAAAATTCTGGAGCCAGATGGTGATCCAGATCACACACACACAAAAAAAAAATAATCATCTGTTCCTTGTCTTGTATCAACTTTTCCTGTAAGTTTCATTCACATCTGTTGACAACTTTTTGAGTCAGTGTGCACACTGACTGACAGACAGACAAACCACTGCTGGCGAAATACATAACCTCCTTTGCAGAGGTAATGAAATGCCCCTGTGTTGTGTGTGACTTTGAAAAGCAACAGAAGCTGTGTCTTTGAGATTGATATTGCTATCTTGATTGGACATAGTCACAAGATGCAGTGAAATCAGATTTCCTGTTTCAGTCTTCAAAGCAAGGCAGACTATGCTTGTACTTATTCGATATGCTGCAATGTTGTTTTTAGTCCTTTCTTATATGACATTATCAATTTTCTGTCATATTATGTTGTAAGTATGCTAACATCTCCAATTTTGTGTGTCATTGTGGTAATTGAAAGGCATTATATGTGTTTCAAGTTCTGGGTGATCTGTTTTTGTAATCACCATAATTATCTGGTATAGAACTCATTGATGATTATTAACAGCAGTTGGTGGATGCGGATGCAATGAGAAAGATGCTGTAATTGTAACATTTGTAGGTGTTGTGTGTGTGCTTTATGAACAAACAAAAATATTTAGTGGACCGAGCATATTATGTCACTTTTTACAGCTCCGTTTGAAAGTGCCTGAAGTACGAAATGAAGGTTGTAGCCACAAGTGTTCATTATTTGTTTCTTGAAATACTTGTCTCATAGGATGGTGAATAATTATAGATGCTTGACAATTGACAATTGTTCAACCTGCTGACCTTGGGATTGGTAGTATCAAAACTAAATTCACACATTTCATGGCAATTTATACTATCCAAATAAGTTTCTTATATGATGCACCTGGGTAATCAGACATTACTGAGGAGCATGGATGAAATGGTACAATACCCTCTTACTAGGCAAATCATTACTATCATCTAAGGATGCATTTCTTTGTACTGGTGTGTGTACATCTGCTACATTGAGAATATATATATATATATATATATTTTTTTTTTTTTTTTTTGGGGGGGGGAGGGGTGGTTGGTTGTTGTCGTATGAATGGAGTGCAGTTGTGTTGATGTTTTGCAATACATTTCACTACAACTGGTAAGAGGCTTTCCATGACAAATAATGTTGAACATCTCTTTTGATTAACCCTAAAAAGACTGGGCTATTTTGGTAGCTCGAAAGACTGGGGGGGGGGGGGGGGGCCTAAAGGGCCCCCCCCCCTTAAGATCTCGGCCGTGGATCGCGCGATTGCCGCGGAAATTTGCACAATGGTAGTGTGCGATGTAATCTACAAGATCGTATATTTAAATTTTCCAAAATAATCTTCTTTTATTCTATTATGATTAATTATGTTAATTTATGCGAGAAATCAGACTTTTTTATCTAAATCAGTAATAAAGCTCCAAAAGTGCTCATTTTTGGTCTAGATATTCTTTGTAGCACTCTTAGCAAATGTACTTGAAAAAAAAATCGGTATCAAAATTAATTTCTTATTTATTTTATTGTTTTATGAATTTCTTATGTATTTCTTTGTTTTTTCAACCTTTTGTTTTTGTTGTTTTTTCAGCAAAATTTGTGGCAGACCCTTTTTGAAGCATAATACTACTAAAACAAATTGATTTTAGCCATTGAGAGTAAAAATACGCATATTTATAAGAACCATGTGATAAAACTCAATTTGTATTGACTTTGTACACAAAATTGCATTTTTGAGCCATTTTCGGTCTCACGTGCATGTACAAAAAGTTATGTAACTTCAGAACCGTACCCCCGGGCGTCACAAATTTGGTGTCAAAATGTGCGGGAAACTCGAAAGAAAAAAGTCACAGAGCATCGCGGCGAGAGCATTGCGTGTTGCTGAGTAATCGCGCGAAATGTCGAGGGGGGGGCCTTTTAGGCCCCCCCCCCCCCCCCCCCCGCAGTCTTTTTAGGGTTAAATGATACAAAATGATATTATTAGCAAATATTATATTGTTGAATAGCAGTGTGCATATAGAAGTTATCAACATAAACCGTATCCTTGCACTGGTAAGATGATTTATTTATGTTGCCAGTATTTCAAATTCAACCAGACCTGGCAGCAAACGGGATATGAATTAAAGTTGATGAAGACTTGTCTATATTGCAATCGAAGATTTTTTTTTTTTTTTTTTTTTTGTATGAGACAAAAGAAAGTATAAGTATTGTGTAGTGTAAATATATGTTTGTGATGACATGCTGCATCACTTGTTTCAGAGTGGATTGCTGCTTTGTGAAGTCAGATGACATGCGTTTTACGGCCTAGTTAAGCGGTGTTCATACATAATGCAGTGTAGGTACTAGGAGTAAGACGTATGATTGAAATGTTATTTTAGGTTCAACCAGTTTCTGAAGAAGTCAACATAACAGGTTCTTTATAACATATGTTAGATTTTCCTTTTGTGCAGATATGCTTCCTTACAATGCATTTAAAGTCATTCCTATGTTTGTCAATCCAAGTTGTGAGTATTCAGCTGCACAAAATATCTCTTGAGGGTGAATCAGTGCCATGGATATGATCTAAGTTTAAATCAGTCAATGTACTATCAAATCTTTTGGGATTCTATTAAAAAAAAAAGAAAGATCTATTTTGAACTATAACTGCTCTGCCCCTGAGTTATTCTATCATCTCTTCACCCTCCCCTCTTTTCCCCTTGGAAAGTGCATGTACTTGTATGTGTGATTATGTGTGTGTGTGTGTGTGTGTGTGTGTGTGTGTGTGTTGTGTATGTTTGTCTCTCTGTTCATCTTGCAAAGAAAGGTACAATGTACTGGAGCAAAGTGGTATAGACTATGAATTTTTTTTTTTTTATTTTAAACCCTTTATATTGACTTTTTTTGGTTAGCTCAGCACAAACTTTATCCACTGCACTGCACTGCACATGTCATACAGGCACAATCATGTATGTATACATAAACACACATGCACACACACATACACACATATGTTTGTATTTGATATTTATATACAGGGCTTTATACATTAGTGGTGGCCCAGATCAAACTCTGACAAGGGCTATCTTTTGGTAGCCTAATCGAGCAACCAAGATTTAAAATTAATTCATGTGTTTCTTTTTATTTTTGCTGCTACATATTGACTCGGGCCACCAAATTTCAAATTCACTGGGTCAAATCTTAGTGTAGTGGGGAAAAGAATTTAGTGTTGAGACACACACACACACACACACACACACACACACACACACACAAAATACTGTTGTGAACCAATGATTATTTTATTGGACTCTGAGCAGACACATTTTGCTGTTATAAATATACTGTATATGTATCAAAGCTGCAACAAAGTTCATGCTGTATTCACCAACGATTTATTTCTTCACACAAATTTTCGAGCATCTCGCCGCCCTTCCTCAAGTGTTGTTCAGGAAGGGCGGCGAGACGCTCGAAAATTTGTGTGAAGAAATAAACCGTTGGTGAATACAGCATGAACTTTGTTGCAGCTTTGTTACTTCTCTTTTTATCTTGCCAACACGTGGACTACCTTATCAACATATATATATATGATATATATATATATAACAGCAAGAGGTGTCTGCTCAGATTCCAATAAAATAATCATTGGTTCACTCAGTCGTAATTACATATGTATGCATAATTATACTGAGAATATAATATGAATACTCCTAGCTACAAGGATGATATAAAAACATATAACAATGAATGTGTATAGAATTCGGAGGTGTGACATGGAGAGCAGTGACCTTTGCATAAATCATATCATGTAGTATTACATTGTAACATCTAAAATGTAAAAACACACTTAAAACACTTGTCTTGTGATAGAATACCAAGATATTGGTAGATTTGTTTAAATTATGGAAGGAATACTAATTCATCCAAAGCAGAGTGTTAAGTTGTTTGTTCATAGATTACTCATAATATATATATATATATCGTCGCAGGGGCCACAAGACCTCGTATCTACAAAATGTCAAATGTTCAGGAGAGCAAAAAAACATGGCAGCCAAAGTACAGTATCCAATGGGATAGACATTCCTTTGACATGCCGTGGTGGCTTCATTTTTGGGGTAAGACATCTAGGATTTGGACAGGACATCACTTAACTGATTATCTGACCATCAAGCCAAAAAAGTCAATTTCACCAAAATTGCAGATACAAGGTCTTGTCACCCCAGCGACGATATATGTATATATATATATATATATATATATATATATATATATATATATATATATGTAGGAGCTTGATAACCGATAAACAAAGTCATATCAACCAATCTGAGTCTGAGGCAGGTTTGAGCCATACATTTCAGAGGTCAGATATATATGAACGACAAAGAAATCTCATGATGTGCCCATGCACATTCGCATCACTCTGTTCAACATAACAGAGGATCCCTATTTCAACTCTATTTGAAATAGCAACAATGTTATCACTGATCTATAGCGCAAGTAGCAGCTCATAGATAATCCTAACACTATCTGGACAACATACTAGACTCGAACTAGACTTCACAGTTTAAGCTTGACAAAGAAGATAACTTACCCCTGCCGGAGACAAAGATAGCTGACTCCCGATCACTCGCTCTGCTTCACAGTATCTTGCTGCTTCTTCGTTGTCAAAGATTCCAATATGAAGTGAGGAGAGGAAAACTTCGCTATTTATTGGGTTTAGGACCCTTCCCAAAGATATATTTTAACTTTAAATTCCAATCCACCGACGCACAGTTCTACGTCACTTTTACTGCCACTTTGTTTGGGTGGAGGGCTATGTCTGGCTATGAGGTCATAGCTTGACCCAAGGAGGGCAGAGAGTGGACATTATGCCCAAATTTGGCAAGTAAAAGTGGAGAATGTGACCGGAAGGATTGGACTTCCTGAATGACGCAGGGTGACTCATTTTCCAAAAAACATATTTTTATGTTACTTTTTGTTTTGAATTTTTGGTTCTCAGAAATCTTTCTTTCTCTTTGTTTTGACAAAAACCACAATGTTACATATATATTTATATATATGAAGAGTTTGTTCGCAAAAACCGATAAGTCCAAATTTGCCAAATGGAGATATTTGCGATTAAAGGTCAAGAAAAATAAAGAGAATAATAAGAAAATTTTTGCTTCTTTTGACCATAACTTCAAAAATGTACCTTTATATGTAGTGACCAATATATAATTTAAAAGGTATTATTTTGTACTTTATGACAGAGACCGTACTTCAAAATCTTCAAAAATGGACTTATCGGTTTTTGCGAACAAACTCTTCATATATATATATATATATATATATATATATATATGTATATATTCGTTATTTGATTTTGTATTAGGTGGATGGTACACACATGCTATTTTATTATTATTATCATCATTATCATTATCACTGAATAGATTGCAATGATTAAATGGGAGTAAAAAATCTTGATATTTACTGTCCTATAGAGTGCTCATATGGGGTCAGAGAGAAAACAATACTTTTTTTCAGAAGAAGTAATGGGTTTGAATAATGATACATGTACTTTTGAATATCATGTAAAAGGCTCATTTTAAATGAATGATGCAGACTGTAACTGAAATAATGTACTAAATCTATTCCTTGATATCGATCAAAATAAAAGTTAATAACAACTGAAAGGATTTTTGAAAACCTCGTGAAATTACTATAGGAAATAGAAAGTTTGTTTTTGTTTTGTTTTGTTTTTTAATTTGGAGAGAACAGCTTACAGAATTAGTGATTAAAAAATTAATTCCATATCATTTGAAGGTGTTGGTGCACATTATACTTGTATTTGATGCATGACACAAATATTATTGATCTCAAGCTCTTTTCTTTTTAAATACATATATAACATGACCCTGAGTATCAATCTGGTACAGTAAAAAAACCAAGAAAAAGAACAAAAGGTGAAACCAAGTCTTTTTGTCCAGTCATCAAAGATATCATATACATGTAATCCACCTCCTTCTTAAAAACACGAGCAAAAACAAAGTCAAAAGCAAAAGTATATTAAGGAAGAAAAAGTCGATGTAATCCAGGAGCATGCATAAACAAGATTAGGACAGATAGGGTGCCCGGTGGAAGCACAGGTGTTTAGTTATCACTACACCATTAATCGCCGGCTTGGCACGTACATATTGACGTAGTGACACGCGCAGGTAAAACCAGTATTGTCACTTCAAAGAAGCATATTTACTGCGCTAATTCGTCGTGAGAGTAACAAGAATCCGGAGGCGAAAGGTGAGATTAACTGCATGTTCCAATACATTTTCCTTGAAATTTTCTTTTAATTTTGTCTTTTGAAATACTAGTGGGGTAATTACTGGAAGCACAGAGGGGAATCATCGTTTCTATTGTGATAAATTCGGGTCGATGTAAGTGACTTAGATACGCCTGGCAACGCGACTCTTCGTGATAATTATCACGGCTATGTATTGAACTCTGCGAGAACAGCATACACTAACTGTCAGAAATCCTGCTCTGCAGTGTGACCAGCCAGTGCGTGGTGCCAGTGTGTTCCGTGTTCTTCTTCTTCTTCTGGTTAAGTCTGCCTCCTTCAATAGCCTGAAGATTCTTGCAGACTGGTGCTATTTACATTATAATACAATTTATTTGCAGATATTTACAAGCACATAGAAAATTTGACGAAAACAACTAGCCACTGTGATCAACCGTTACTGGCGTTAGACGGTTTCGAAATGATCCCACAGATGGCGCAGAAACAATGTCTGACGACAGGGAATTCCAGTTCCTTACAGTTCTTGGGAAGAACGAATGGCGATGCGATTCAGTTCTCAAATATGGTACCTGATAGGAGTGTGGTTGCGAGGCTCTCGTTAACTGAGTAACCGTTAGCCTGTTTGATAATTATAGTCCTGTGCTGAAAGAGGAGTAAGATTATTGTGTATTTTGTACATCAAAATTAGCCTGTCATTTTCTCTGCGCTGTTCCAGAGTGTTCATGATGATGTCGTCACTGTCTTATTCTTGGGAGCTCGGAATTAACGTTAGAGTCTAAATTTCTTAATCTTGGCTGTGACAAACAACACTGTCTCAAAACTCATAGTCTTAAATTCTACCTTTGTACACCTCAGCCTGTAAACTACAGTATTGCTCGAAAGAAAGTGGACACCCGATTTTGGTCTCCCGCGGGGGACCACCGACACACGCGAGTGAACACGGCCGCACGCGTTATTGTGCGAGATTCATCGTCTGATCGATAGTGGAAGGAATTCTCACATAATCGATTACAAAGGACCGATAACAAACCTCGCACTCTGCTTGCAATGCTTGCTTCCGTGTTATGTTGCTTTGTAGTCGCGAGTGGGATTAATCTGTTTTGCAGACGCCTGAGCAGACATGCCTAAGAGTAAAAATACTGCAATTTGTAATCTGCACGCATTTTTGCCTGCCTGCGTTCGGCAGCTTGTAAATTTCCTATCGCTGGATGGCCATCCGCCTACTAGTAGTGTGGATAAAATTAATTTTGCGGGCAGTTGGACGATTAACGCATGCAGGGAGGTTGAGAGAGATTCCCACTTACCTGGTGCCATTTGGCATATCTAATAAAGATTCTACATGCCATGATTTGCGAGAAACCAATCACTGTAGGAACTTTCTCATCTCTCATCTGGCACCTTGCACTTTCTCGCGAGGTACATCCGCTATTTACATCGTGCATTTTAGCATCTAATTGAGTCGATTGATACCGTTTATCATTTCAGGGAGGTGAGACAACCACCTCCCTGATCATTTCCAAATGTAAAAGCAACAATTTGTTATTCATTTTAGCATCGTACGGAGTAGAATATTACCGTTATTCATTTCCAAATTCAAAAGCAAACATCGGACATTTATTTTATTATCGTACGGAGCCGAATGCTACTGCCGTCCACTTCCGAAAGTGAAACGAATCATCTGACAAATCATAAAGCATCGTACGGAGCCGAATATTACTGTTTTTCATTTTTGAACGTCAAGGCAGATATCAGACATTTATTTTATCATCGTACGGAGTTGAATATTATTATTATTCATTTCCGAACGTCAAAGCAAATATCCGACATTGATCTTAGCATTTTCTGGAGCTGAATGTTATTGCCATTTACATCAAACAAAGACATTTTATTCTATCATCGTACGGAGTTGAATATTATTGTTATTCATTTCCGAACGTAATTCGACATTTATTTTAGCATCTTCCGGAGCTGAATGTTATTGCTATTTACTTCCTAACGTAAAAAGCAAACATCCGGCATTTATTTATCATCGTATACAGGGACTCCTAATTGTTATTCATTTCCGAAAGTCAGAGCAAACATCGAACGTTTATTTTACCATCGAGCGCAGCTAAATATTACTGTTATTCATTTCGAAATTTAAAAGCTAACATCCGACAATTATTTCAGCATCGCATGGATCAGAATATTACTGCTTTTCACTTCCGAACGTAAAAGCAAACATTTGACATTTATTTCAGCATCTTCCGCAGTCGAATGTCATTGCTATATAATTTCGAAAGTAAAAGTGACATCCGACATTTACTTAATCATCGTACGGAGTTGAATATTATTGTTATTCATTTCCGAACGTCAGTGGATCATTCAACATTTTACTTTAGCATCTTCCGGAGCTGAATGTTATTGTTATTTATTTTCTTGCGTAAACGCAAACATCTGGCATTTATTTTATCATGGTATACGGAGTTGAATATTATTATCATTTATTTTCGGAAGTCGAAGCAAACATTCGACATTTATTTCACCATCTTCCGGAGCCTAATGTTTTCCTTCTTCATTTCCGAACGCAAATCAAATATCTTACATTAATTTCAGCACCGTACGGAGCTGAATCTTACCATTTTTCATTTCTAAAAGTATAAACAACATCCGACATTTATTTTAGTATCAAACGGAGTCGAATATTATTGTTATTCATTTCCAAACTTAAAAGCAAATATCTGACATTCTTACGGAGCCAATTGTTACCGCTGTTCATTTCCAAAAGTGTAATGGAAAACATCCGACTTTTTAGGTGGCCTGATCGGGCCACCAAAATCTTCATCTGAAATTTTGGTGGCCCGACGTACGTTTTTGATGGCCCCGGGCCACTAGGCCACCGTAAGTGTCGAGCCCTGCCTTGTACATGGCTTCGTTGATTTTGACACCTTTGATCACTATGCATGCTAAATTTGAATACTGGTGCTGTTATACATGCACCCAAGGTAATCTAAATACCGTCAACGGGTCGTGTCTGACAACATATCCTTATAGTTACGAGATATAATTGTCGGCTCAATTTTTGATCATGGATTTCTATTAATCAATTGCTGACTGGTTCGTTTCTTGAGAAGCTTTTTTAGTCCCGGTCCCGCTTTCAGGATCAAAAGAACAACCAGAACAAAGAAAAAAAAATCATTGTCCCGGCCTGTGCTCCCGGAGCGTTAACTCACGAGGGATTAAACCATCAATAGCAGGGAGGTAGGAACTCCGCCGCTTCTTTTGACTGCATGGCGGGCGGGACAATGTTGCAACAAGTCTATTGAAATCAGCTCAACTTTGTCTGTGATACCTTTCTCTGCTATTTCAGGGCATGAAGTGAATTTTGCAAGTCATACACGTGGAGTCGCACGAATGCAAAACGTAGTCCATGTTAGCCAAATCACCTTCCGTACCGCAAAAGTTCTGAACACTTTTGGTTACATCCATATGCCGTCATCACTATGTATACCATAAATTCGTGACGTTACACCATATGCTAAGGCTCGACACTATTATAACGGTGGGCCGGGGCCACCAAAGACGCGCGTCTGGCCACCAAAATTTCAGAAATGAAGATTGAATATTGCCTTTACTTTTGTAGATGGACAGCGGTAATAATCGGCTCCGTAAGATGCTAAAATAAATGTCAGATGTTTGCTTTTTATTTTGGAAATGAATAACGGTAATATTTGACTCCGTATGATACTCAAATATTTAAGTGTCGGATGTTTGATTTTGCGTTCGGAAATGAATAAGGATAACATTCGGCTCCAGAGATGATGAACTAAATGTGGAATGTTAGCTTTGACGTTCGGAAATGAATACTAATAATATTCAACTCCGTACGATGAGATAATAAATGCCGGATGTTTGCTTTTTATTTTGGAAATGAATAACGGTAATATTCGGCTCAGTATAATACTAAAAGAAGTGTCGGATGTTTGGTTTTGCGTTCGGAAATGAATAAGGATAACATTCGGCTCCAGAAGATGCTGAAATAAATATGGAATGTTAGCTTTGACGTTCGGAAATGAATACAAATAATATTCAACTCCGTACGATGAGAAAATAAATGCCGGATGTTTGCTTTTACGTTGGAAAGTAAATAACAACAACATTCAGCTCCAGAAGATGCTAAAGTAAGTGTCGAATGATCCCTTTGACGTTCGGAAATGAATAAACATGATATTCAACTCCATTGATAGTAAAATAAATACCGGATGTTCACGTTCAGGTGAATGATAAGAATAATGTCTTATGTTTGCTTTTATGTTCGAATGTAAACAGCAACAACATTCAGCTCCGGAAGATGCTGAAATAGATGTCGGATATTAATTTTGCTCTGACGTTCGGAAATGAACAACAATAATATTCAACTCCATCGTAGTAAAATAAATACCGGATGTTCACGTTCAGGTTTGAAGTAAATAGCAATAACAGATCAGCTGCGGAAGATGCTAAAATAAATGTCGTTAATGATCCCTTGCCCTTTGACGTTCGGAAATGAATAACAATGATATTCAACCCCGAATGATGATTAAATAAACGTCGGATGTTTGCTTTTACTTTCGAAAGTAAATAGCAATAACATTCGGCTAAGGAAGATGCTAAAATAAATGTCAGATGATATTTGCTATTACGTCATTTCGAAATGAATAACAGTAACTTTCAGCTGCGTTTGATGGTAAAATATTTAATGTCTGATGTCTACCTTGACGTTCAAAAACGAAAAACAGCAAAATTCGGCTCCGTACAATGCTAAATTGTCAGACAATTATCATTTCACTTTTGGAAGTGGACAGCAGTAACATTCGGCTCCGTACGATGATAAAACAAATGTCGGATGTTTGCTTTTTTAATTTTAAAATGAATAACGGTAATATTCCGCCCCGTGATGCTAAAATGAAACAGATTATTGCCTTTACATTCGGAAATGATTAACGGTATCAATCGGCTCAGTTATCTAGATGCTGAAATAAATGGGGGATGTTTGCTTTCACGTTCATGAGAAATGAATAAGGATAACATTAGCTCCGTAAGATGCTAATGAATGTCAGTTCCTTGTTTTTACATTTGAAAAAAAAAAATAAATAATAGTAACATTCGGCTCCGTACGTTGTTAAAATACTAGTAAATGTTGGATAATTGCTTTTACAATCACAAAATGAATAACGGTAACTTCCAGCTGTTTATAATGCCAAAACAGATGTCGGATGTTCACAAATGTCTGCAAATGCTCCCACTCTGTCGTTTAAAACGTAAGTTTTGACCACCTAACTAGGCATCAACTTTTATAATAATCTATAAGCCTAGTTGCTAAACCTTAGAACTCAGAATAACGGTGTTAAGATGATTGAATTTTCTCTTCATTTATTTTAGACATGGGTACATGTATCACTTCAGTAAAAACAAAGACAACTTTTATCATTGACATAAAACATATAACATATATACATTGAGTGAGCATGGATTCATGATGACTTAAATCCATCAGAACGTTGGTGATCAATGTGTTCAAGTTGAGAGGTCATGCTGATAATGCACAAGACACAAACTCAATATCGTCCACAGGTGTCTCACGTGGTGACGCCGTATCCACAGTTAAAGAGATAATCATTAATGTCGGCTTATTTTGATCATGTGATTTCTATCAGTCGCTGTCTGGTTCGGTCATTAAGAAGCTCTTTAGTCCCGATCCCGCTTTCAGGATCAATAGGACAACCAAGACAAAGAAGAAATCATTGTCCCGGTCTGTGCTTCCCAGAGCGTACACTCACAAAGGATTAAACCAGGGAGGTGGGGTCTTTTCCCACCTCCCTGATTTAACTACGAGTAAACCGCTTCTATTGACTGCATGGCGAGCGGGACAATGTTGCAACAAGTCTATTGAAATCAGCAGAACTTTGTCTGTGACTATCTTTCCGTGCTATTTCAGGGCATGAAGTGAATTTCGCCATGCATATAACGATCGCATGGATATAAAACGTTGTCTACGGCAGCAAAATCACAATCCATGCAAGTTTTGAAAACTTTTGGTTACATCCACGTGCTGCCGTCGCTGGGTATAAGGACCATACATTACTTTGTAATGTCGTTTGTGAAAAAAAAAGGAAAACAAAAAATAAACAAAACAAACAAACAATGGATTGAGCAACGGAAAAAATGGACAAGATGATCAAATAGACTAATAAATTAACGTTTTGGACTATACAGCAGTTAACTATACTCTATGATTTGAATAAATAAAAACAACTAAAGTAATAGTAATAATGTCAGCGAGTACTTCAGTACGAATAACGAATGCATATTAGTGAACTCGCCATTATAATCGTAGAGGAATTAGAGGTTATTTTTTTTTTCTTTATTTTTCATTGACAGCAGATATAACTTGCTTTAATATACTTTTGTAATAGTAGACTGTGAACTCGCCATCATATTCGTTAAGGAATTGGAGGTTTTTATTTTTTGTCTGTATTTTTTTTAATTGACAGCGGATAAACCTTGCTTCAAGATACTTGTA
Source organism: Diadema setosum (assembly GCA_033980235.1). Lineage (NCBI taxonomy): Eukaryota > Metazoa > Echinodermata > Echinoidea > Diadematoida > Diadematidae > Diadema > Diadema setosum. The sequence goes on from CM067067.1 coordinate 7,300,594, forward strand.
CAAACTATAATAGTAGACTGTGATATCATTTTGCTGGAATTAGACTCGAGTTAATTTTCCCGTTTTGTGTAGGCGCCTATACACGTGGTTGTCACCAAAACACGAAGGTTTCCGTCTTTTAACCAGAGAAGTGAATTCTAGTGTTCTAGTGTCTTTATCTTTCATGACAGTACACAAACTATATTGAGCTGTCTTGGACGGTCCGTTATACGCGGTATGGTCGGCCCCCCGCTATATAGAAAGCGAATGGTCCCCCGCGAGAAAAGTGATCACACAATAGGTCCCCCGCGAGAAAGTGCGTATACACAAAAGGTTTCCCGCGAGAAAACGTTTGGTCCCCCGCGAGAAAAGTGCGAACACAATGACCCCCAGAAAGGAAGCGTTTGGTCCCCCACGGCAATGTTCATACACTATCCTCTCGAGGGCATGGAACGAGAAAGAACGCAATTACTTAAAATGCGTCAACCCAAATTACGTATTGGTATATCATCTGTCTTTTCATTTTCTCGTATTAACACGTCCATACCAACATTCTTCAAGCATGATTATATTGTGAGCCTAAATTGTTATGAATGCTTCATGTAAGGAAATCTTATTAAGATGAATGAGCTGTAATATCATTCGCTGGAAATACAACTTGATTAGGCCAATTCTGTTTCGTGTACTCATGAAGTCACCAAAACACGAAGCAGACTGTCTACGCTAATATCATAAATCGTCATCTCTTTTCTTTCCATTTTTCCCATACAAACACATACCGGCACTTTTAAAGCATGATTATTGTGAGACTAGATTGTTATGAATACCTCTTATGGAAATCTTCTTTTACTGAACTGTAATTATTTCTGTAATCCGACTAGAATTATTCTGTTTCGTGTATTCTTGATCGTCACCAAAACACGAAGATTGCTGCCTTTAAACATGATAAGTGAAGTCGATTTTATATTCGTAGAGGAATAAGAGGTTGGTCTTTTTTTTTTTTTTCGTGTTTATTTTTCATTGGCAGCGAATAAACTTGCTTCGATATACTTAGTAATAGTTTAGTAGACTGTAATATCATTTGCTGGAAGCCGAGTTGATTTCTTTCTTCTTCTTTTTTGTATGGGCACCTACTCATGATCGTCACCAAATCACGGAAGTTGCTATGTTTTAGTGTCTTTATCTTTCAGTGACACAAACTTGCTTCACGGAAGCTCCCATAGAGCTGTCTTGGACGGTCCGTACGCGATGTGGTTGGTCCCCCGCGAGAAAAGTGCTCACACAATAGGTCCCCCGCGAGAAAGTGCGTATACACAAAAGGTTCCCCGCGAGAAAACGTTTGGTCCCCCGCGAGATAGTGCCAACACAATGCCCCCCCCCCCCCCCCCCCCGAAAGAAAGCGTTTGGTCACCCGCGACAGTGTTCATACACGGTACGCCAAGGGCATGTTAAACGAGAAAATAACAAAATCCCTTCGTGTCAATAAAAAACATCAACCCAATTAACGTATTCGTATATAAGAATCGTCATCTGTCTTTTCTTTTCATTTTCTCATACAAAAACATACCAGCACAGTTTTTAAAGTATGATTGTTGTGAGCCTAGGGAAATATTTTTGTGAACTGTATTTGCTTGAATCCGGCTTAATTTTTTGTTTCGTGTGCTTATGACCGTCATCAAAACACAAAGATTACTGTCTTTGACGTTCTTGGTGAACTCGCCATTATTCGTCGAGGAATACGAGAGTTTTGTCTATATTTTTTATTGACAGCAAATAAAACTTACGTTAGATACACATTTGTAATAGCAGACTGTAAAAGATATCATTTTTGCTGGGATCCGAGATGATTTTTCCGTTTTGTGTAGGCGCCTACTCATAATCGTTACCAAAACACGAAAGATTATGATAAGTGAATTCGCAATTATAATTTTAGAGGACGAAGAGGTTGTTTTGTTCTAGTGCCTTTATCTTTCAGTGACAGTACACAAACTTGCGTCAGGTGAGTTCCTATATGGTGCAGTCTTGGACGGTCCGTACGCGATGTGGTTGGTCCCCCGCGAGAAAAGTGCTCACACAATAGGTCCCCCGCGAGAAAGTGCGTATGCACAAAAGGTTCCCCGCGAGAAAACTTTTGGTCCCCCGCGAGATAGTGCCAACACAATGCCCCCACCCCCCCCCCCCCCCCCCGAAAGGAAGCGTTTGGTCACCCGCGACAGTGTTCATACACGGTACGCCAAGGGCATGTTAAACGAGAAAAGAACAAAATCCCTTCGTGTTAATAAAAAACATCAACCCAATTAACGTATTCGTATATAAGAATCGTCATCTGTCTTTTCTTTTCATTTTCTCATACAAAAACATACCAGCACAGTTTTTAAAGTATGATTGTTGTGAGCCTAGGGAAATATTTTTGTGAACCGTATTTGGTTGAATCCGACTTAATTTTTTGTTTCGTGTACTTACGATCGTCACAAAAACACGAAGATTACTGTCTTTGTTTGTTTGTTTGTTTGTTTTATTTAAACACGGGTAAAAAATACTTGCACTCAGCCGTTAGGCTGTTTTTCAGCAAGTCCGTATGATATACACTGTACAAAAAACATAATGTGGTACAATCAACGTATAGGATAATACATAGACAATAATCGGTATAACGAAACAAAAAGATGAGAGAAAAAATACATATATACACAACACTCTTTACAAAACAGTCATACGGTAGAATGCAGTAAGAAGAAAAAAAAAGTCTCGGAAAGGGAGTGATTAAAAAAAAAAGATATTACTCAGAAATAGAAAAACTCATAACTCGAGTAAGAAAACAGAATCGATATCCGTCAGAAATTGTGCAAACCTTGAACATTTCCTCGTGGCTTCCGGTAATAATTGATTGAATAATTGAGCTGAGTCTGTATATGTAAACAGTACTACTTTTGCAGAAATTGGTCTTTGGTTTTGGTAACAATACCTTAAATGCCGAGTTCCTCAGAGTATAATTAGATACTTTTACGTTCACTTGATAAGTCAGAAAATCAGGCAAGAGGTTACTAGTATTCAAAACTTTGTAAATAAAAACAACAAGATCTCTTTTCACTTTGGCACTGAGGCAGTCAATAGGCAGCCTCCCATACAAACCTCGTCTATTGTGACGACGATCCACTTTCAGAACAGTTCGCAAGGCTCTGTTCTGAAGTATGTGCAGTCTTTTTATGTTTATTGGTGAACTCGCCATTATATTCGTCGAGGAATAAGAGTTTTGTTTTTTGTCTTAATTTTTCATTGACAGCAAATAAAACTTACGTTAAATACACTTCTGTAAGAGCAGACTGTAAAAAAAAAAATATATATATTTTTTTTTTTGCTGGGATCCGAGATGATTTTTCCGTTTTGTGTAGGCGCCTGATACTCATAATCGTTACCAAAACACGAAAGATTATGATAAGTGAATTCGCAATTATAATTTTAGAGGACGAAGAGGTTGTTATGTTCTATAGTGCCTTTATCTTTCAGTGACAGTACACAAACTTGCTTCAGGTGAATTCCTATTACGGTGCAGTCTTGGACGGTCCGTACGCGATGTGGTTGGTACCTCGCGAGAAAGCGAATGGTCCCCCGCGAGAAAAGTCCTCACACAATAGGTCTCCCGCGAGAAAGTGCGTATACACAAAAGGTTTCCCGCGAGAAAATGTTTGGTCCCCCGCGAGATAGTGCCAACACAATGCCCCCCCCCCCCCCCCCGAAAGGAAGCGTTTGGTCACCCGCGACAGTGTTCATACACGGTACGCCAAGGGCATGTTAAACGAGAAAAGAACAAAATCCCTTCGTGTCAATAAAAAACATCAACCCAATTAACGTATTCGTATATAAGAATCGTCATCTGTCTTTTTTCATTTTCTCATACAAAAACATACCAGCACAGTTTTTAAAGTATGATTGTTATGTGGGAAATCTTTTTGTGAACCGTATTTGCTTGAATCCGACTTATTTTTTGTTTTGTTTTGTTTCATGTACTTATGATCGTCACCAAAACACGAAGATTACTGTCTTTAACGTTTATTGGTGAACTCGCCATTATATTCGTCGAGGAATAAGAGTTTTTTGTCTTTATTTTTCATTGACAGCAAATTAAACTTACGTTAATACAATTTTGTAAGACTGTAAAAAATCTTTTTTTTTTTTTTTTTTTTTTTTGCTGGGATCCGAGACAATTTTTCCGTTTTGTGTAGGCGCCTACTCATGATCGTCACCAAAACACGATAGATTATGATTAGTGAATTCGTAATTATAATTTTAGAGGACAAAGAGGTTGTTATGTTCTAGTGCCTTTATCTTTCAGTGACAGTAAACAAGTTCCTATACGATGCAGTCTTGGACGGTCCGCACGCGATGTGGTTGGTCCCTCGCGAGAAAGCGAATGGTCCCCCGCGAGAAAAGTGCTGACACAATAGGTCCCCCGCGAGAAAGTGCATATATACACAAAAGGTTCCCCGCGAGAAAACGTTTGGTCCCCCGCGAGAAAGTGCGAACACAATGCCCCCACGCCCCCGCCTGCCAGAATTAGCGTTTTGTTCCCCGCGAGAACGTTCATAGACTGATTCGTCTCGCGAGGGGCATGGTGAACGAGAAAATTCTTTTCATGTCAATAAACTGCATCAACCCAAATAAAATATCACATCATCTGTCATATTTCTCATATTAAAAAAAAAAATCATTAGTATTAAATCCGAACATATAAAAAAAAAAAATTCGTCTTCTCGGTCATAGATAGCTGTGATATCATTTTCTTGAATCCCAAGTTATGTGTCATGATCGTCGCCAAAACACGAAGGATGGTGTCTTCTAAGTCAGTTAGTGAACTGGCAATATTCTGAGAGTAATAAAAGTTGATATGCTTCGTTATTTTTTCATCGATAACACAGACTTGATACCTTACTCTGCCATTATTACTGAAAACGCGAGTTTTTGCGTGGAGTCCACCAAGATTTGCGAAAGAAAAATGCATATTTTTTTTTATTTGTTTTCGTTTTCCTTTTGTCTACACAATGCATTACATGCCAGTGACAATTCATGGAAGCTTCATGCCACAAATATATATATTTTACAGTGATATTTTCTTGTTAATGGACACGTGGACTTCTTCGATTCCTTTGTCCCTCGTGAGAGGAGGTGTGTGTACCAACTGGTCTTCATCGAGTGGCAGGTGAACGTGGAGAATATTAGAACCTGCTTGTCCTGAAAATAATCGAATGCGGTAAACAGTAATTGTACATTGTATTACGTTAGATATGGAGAAATCATTTAGGTCTTTTTGGCGAGGGATAAAAACAAAAAACAAATCCAAAACCACTCACGAACGAATGTTGATAGCCAAAACTTTGAAAAGTAATAAGCAGCTTTGATGAGCGTGAAATTCATTGTCATGATTTTGCTGTCTAACCGGCTGGTGGCTTCATCACATAGGACTTACTCGTACGTATTCTATACGAGACCTTTCATGTATTTTTGTGATTGCATGTTTAGTCCAGCGATTAATCAATCCTTTTCATTGTCCAGGGAACAAATAAAATTATTCGAACAAGTACAGTGTACACTATAATCGACTGTTCGATATTTCCTACCATGCACCAAAAGAAAGGCTATCTAGAATCATCTTTGCAATGATCAACCCAGAGGAAGTTCTTTGATAGATATTTCCATGTTATTTACACGCTGTTTAATTACAGAATCCAGGGCGCGCATTCTTTCGTCTGGCACGCACCTGGGTGTGGCACCTGGTTTTGTGGAAATTTCCACGGGGGAGATGGGTGGGGTGTCAAGTTTCTTCGGTTCGAAGAGACCGCATAATAGTACTAGTATACAATCTCTTCACTTCTATTTACTGTCGTTTGTTTATTTTCCCCTTATTTTTTTGCTGATAATGAACCTTAGATATAACTTTACGAAAGTTGTTACACGTGGTTCGTTTGGTGAACAACAATATTTGCGATGATGCTGCATAAGGTAAGTACAATGATCAGCTCACTGCATGCAGTACAATATTGTACTCGTTAGAATATCCTCGCCTTGGCATTAGTTTTGACACGGAGCTAATCTTTGACGGCGCGTCCCTCTCCACAAGCGCGTGCAACCGATCGGAAATTTACAAGCTTCTGAATGCAGGCAGGCAAAATTGCCACCAGTACTGGTTCATCCAAATCAACATGAACTACACTGTTTCTGGCCTCCGAACTCGATCTTTTTTCACAATTACCGCGGGTAGAAGTATGTTGGTGAAGTCACCACGCAGCTATAGCAACAGCAGGTTGTACAGCAGGCAGTACGGTGCACGCTCAGCTAGCCAGCGTAGCAATGAGACAAGCGATCAGCGATCTGCCTTTTCATGATCGATTACACTGTAATACATTTAGCAATCGATCGCGTGTGGATAAAAATCTCGCGGAAGCCTTGTGTGCGCCCGACCGTGGTGTCTCGCGGGGGACCGTGGTCCCCCGCGGGAAACTGTCCACTTTCTTTCGAGCAATACTGTATACACAGCCCTGTCGCTGTACACAAGTGTCGTACACTCATAGCGCACGGGGTCTGGTCGGGCTAACCTGTAACACAGTTATGTAGCTACTTGAGCCTAGCCCCCAGTTAAACTGCGACCAGCCCCATACGCATAGCCTTTAAGTTGTGTTAAGGTGGCCTCACACTAGAAACTATGCGATTTTTTCTTGTGACTGCTTGCAGTTTCGAGAAGTCGCACATGGTTCTCGACCACATGCGACTTCTTGCGACCTCCTTGCGGCTGCTGTCAAACCCAGGATAGCCAAATTTTGAACATGTTCAAAACCTTGCGGTCATCTGCGGTTGCCTCTGCGATCCCTTGCGACCGGCTGAAATTTCGCAAGCCTTGCGGTCGTTGCGCTCACACTGTGCGACTCGATGATTGCGATCTGGCAACCCCAACACTAACAGATCGCAAGCACTGCGATCGAAAAAACCGCATAGTGTGAGGCCACCTTAATCATGCACCAATGGGGTGGCTGCGGACTGTACTGCTGTAGCATCCAGGATCATGACAGGGTAGTATCGCGGACAAATATCAACTTAAAATAAAAAAATTTCTTCAATTTGAAGACTTACCAGTGAAGTTGAAGTATTGACAACTGGGTTCGTGCAACGTTTGGTTCTGTCAATAGTCCCGTTCTGTTCGAATTGATGACTTAATGTGACTCTGTCAAGAGGAACCTGGGAGAGCTACACTGAATTGACGGCCAGCGCATGCGCACACATCACATGCGCACAAATTTCAAATCCATTGACTGGATAAGATGTCTGTGTGCGCATGCGCTGGCCGTCAATTCAGTGTAGCTCTCCCAGGTTCCTCTCGACTGAGTCACATTAAGTCATCAATTCGAACAGAAAGGGACTAGACCACCAACAGGCTACTGTGTATTTGGTTGGTAATTGTAATAGAATAAATGGACACCATGCCCCCCTAGAAGCCTTTCAAACTGCCTCCCTCCTCCCCCCCCCCCCCCCCCATAATGTTCTCAGTCCTTGGGCACTTTTAAATATAAACATGCTGATGGCTGTTTTTCATTTCACCTCAAATTGCAGGATATGAATCAATGGATGGACGAAGTGCAAAAATGTCATAATGTCAGTTCGAGCCAAGAGAGACTCGTCAGCAAGTCGATCATCAACAAAGGGTGCTACAAACACAGTGGCCAAAGGCGAGAAACCATCCACACAGAAAGCTGGCTCCCTCACAGAAACAGAGAAGAATCAGTTCGACCCAGGAGGGGCAAAGGTCAATAGCAAGGAGGAAAAGAAAACCAAGAAAGACTTGCCAAATGGAAAGAACAGCAGCGGGGCAGAATCACTCGAAGACAGAAATGCATATGCCACTGGGTCTGCCTCTGCTGGAGCAGGATCAGAGGAAAGTGCCGCACCAGTTAGGTTACTGCTGCTCTCAAACAAAATCAAGAACCATGGGCCAGTTGTGAGTGCCATACTCCCCAACGTCAAGCTAGTGCAATATAAGTATGAAACAGGGAAACTGGAGACAGTTCAAAATGACATTTCAACAATACTTGCGGGAAAGAAAGCATCAAGTGTTGCTTGTATTCTTCACACCAAGCCTGGGACCATCCTCTTGTGTTCAAGTGGAGAATGCAGAGAGGTAAAGTGCATTGTGCAGATACATACGTGTGTACAATTATCGTGAGAAGAAATCAAATCAGTTATGAATTCCATTGTATGAAATGATTTAATCCTTTGTAGAGTTTCTAATTGTAGATTAATTTCCAATGGGCACTATTGAGTGTATTGAGCAGAAAAAGCACAAGTTTTAATGCATTGATGCATAGTTTCAGTAAGGCAGATGTCTACTGTAGCTGTGACTGCAAGTGCTTGCACCAGACATGGTGCTCAGCAAGCAAGCAGGCAAGCGAGCAAGCTATTTTCTGTTCATCACTATATTGGCTTAATTCTCACATAATACATAGGTTGCAGAAGCTGTGAATTGTAAGTGAGAAAGAATACCAGAATGTCAAATCAAATTCTTTATAACACCTACAGTTTATATTGTACTCTGTACTTTTACAGTGACTTCAAGTAATATTTTGAATTATAAAGAGCTTCTTTGGGTTTCTGATTTGATATTGACATTTAATGCTTAAGTCACAGAATTCTGAGGTCTGTGCAGGGCATTATCTTTCGTCGCATGCAGATATTTGTAGGTGATACACAAACGAAAAACCAACTCTGTCATAACAGGCAAATTTAATTGTGTATATTGTTGAAAAGTTTGGATTTATAGCGTGAACATATTTAGATTCATTTTTTTCCTTTATGTTGTGTTTCTTTCCGAATATTGAGAAATCATTGTTCATTCATTGCGGTTGTGTCATAGTTTTGTGTATGTGCATTTCTCTAATGGATACAGGTGATGACATCGGGCAGTAGCTCAGACAACTGTAGAAATGTGAAGGATTTCTTCAAGTGGCTGGTAGCCCATCACCTGGACATGTCTTGTCCAAGTGCCAGGATTGACTTCCTTGCCTGTAGCGCCTTACGCCCAGCTGACATAGGACTTTTGACCCCCATATTTGAAGGTTTCATCGAGGTAGGCCATTTGGAATATTTCTTGCAGACTGCCAATCTTATAAATGCATTTTTGCTAGGTTTTAGGTTTTACACATGTAGGCTGTGGATGTGGGTTGCACTTACATGCTGCATGTTGGAAACATCGTTTTCATTGTTACATGATTTAGGACAGTTTATTGTTAGACAGTAAAGCATGCTCACAAGAAGACCACACACACACACACACACACACAAAGAAGTCTTTCAGTATTATGCTAAGAATTGATGAAACTGGAGCTACAGAACTGAGATGATGGGAAAATTATGCAGTGCAACACAATGCTTGGTAAATAATGTATTTACAATGACAACACTTCTTTATGTTCTTTGGAACTGATGTGTTTATGTGCCAAAGATGAACATTTTGTATTCTTTTCTGCAATGTTTAAGGACAAGTGTTTATTTGTGTGTGCCAAGTTGCATGTGAGGCAAAAAAAAAAAAAATTGTTAGTGTTATTTTTTCACATGTTTTCTTTTCTTCACAGGTTCCTGTCGGTATCTCCAAAGAAATTCTTGGAACAGACATACAGATGAAAAACTCAGAAAACACAAACAACTCATTCCGGTAATCTAATTCATTCAAAGAATCTACATGTATATTCCAGCCGATTTTATCCTCTAGATAATTGCCAAGTCTAGTAGTTGATCACATGTAAAAGTTGTACCAAGTCTTTATGTGTTGTGAAGCGAACCTGTCATACTGTATCTGTGATCGCATATTTCAGTATACATTGATCTTTGTATGGACAACACAATATCAATTGATTGGCAGGGTTATTATAATTTTCATGTTTTTGTTTTCCTTTTGTTTTTTGTCTAACAGATGTGTAGGTGAGATGTACTTCAAGGTAGAGAAGTTAAAGAACTGGAGCCCACAGCCCCAGAAATTAGCAGGTTTTGAGAGGATAAGAACCGTGGGAAAAGGTAAGCCAGAGATGACTGGTATATAATCAAAATCCATTTATGTTACTTTGTCATCTTTTTAGTTTGTATGTGTGACCCTGCATCACAGAACTCACAAAAGTTTTGATGTAAGATTTAATGTGAAGGTCAAGTTCTGAAGGAAGAGATTCCCGCTGTGAAATGATCTGCATGTATATATATGACTCACCGAGACTGGATATTTCCAACCCATCAAAACTCATGATGGACAAGAGTGGGTGGTTTAATTTGATAGAACTTTATAATCATGAACATCATCCTTCTTGGGCTTCCAATTACCATGCTTCAAAACTTCCAAATTTAGATTGATGAAGGTTACCGTCAGAATATGGCTAAAAAGTAAAATCACCAAGTTGACCCCAAAACGCATTTATTTGGGCCTACTATTAAATTACTTCTTGCAATTATTGGTGGATTTTGGGTTGCTGGGCCACATACGTGTACACTTTAGGGAATTATTATGAAGAGATTGTAAGTGTTATTCAATATCCACAAGTAAGTGTTCATTGTTTGCATAAATGGTGTACATGAATGAATCTTGGTTTTTGCGTGTGATATTATGGGAACTGTGATTATGTTGTGTTTATTTGCACGTGTGGTTTTGCACCTGATGTAAATTCTAACGTTTGTGGATGTGTCAAGTTTTTCCTCTGTCTGTCCCACAGGTGCCTATGGTGCTGCTGTGCTGTATCGCAAAAAGGATGACGACTCTCTCGTCATTTTAAAGGAAATTAACATGCACGAGTTAAATGCCAACGAGCGGCAGATGGCACTCAATGAGGTGTGTTGAAATATTTGGGTCCGTGTTTTCAGATAGACTGCTCATTTAATTTGTATTCTCTTTTTGTTTGTTTGGGGTTTTAACAAAAAGTGAGATGAGATGTGCTTGAAACACTCAGTGTGGTCAAACCAAATGGATAAGTTTGGGAGGTGATAGAAATGAAATATGTATTAAACAACATCGAAAATTATCATTTTGTTTGCCTTTCATAATGTTGTTTAAATACATGTAATTGTAAAGATGGGTTATTTAATGCCTTATGCCAGCTGTGTGCACTTTATTTCTCAGCCTTTCTTACCTCTATACTTATACCTCTACTCTCCATATATTCAAGGTGAGTTTCAAGTATTTACTACCAGAATGTTTAGAATGTACTTACCTTTTCCTCTTAATCCCATATATGTTTTCAGATTCGAGTACTCAGTATGCTTGACCATTCCAACATCATCAGTTACTATGACAGCTTCGAGGAGGATGGTACTCTCATGATTGAAATGGAGTATGCCGATGGAGGGTTAGTCACCAACATCTCTGAAGCACTGTCTTGACCATACAATGTATTTCTACATATGAAAAAACTGAGTTGGCGTGGTCCTATTTGCTGAAAGTGTCTGTGCTATGTTGCGTAGAAATGAAGCTATAGTAAAAGATTGCAATGGTTATAACTGAATGCCAAATGAATATAAAGAGTGAAAATCCATGAGCAGCCAGATTTATAGTACTTGATTTTTCCCGTAGACAGGAGAGTTAGAACCAGTCGTTTGCGTGTAATGAATGGCTAATAAATAGGGTGATGTTTGTTCATAGATATTTTGGCTGATAGTGACAACATGATTTTCAAAAGTATTATATGTTTGTGACAAGTTTTTCATCCATTTGACCATCAAAATACGGCTTTATCGCAGGGCTGCACACCAACCCATGGACCTGTAAGTACCCAGTTTTTCCATTTTTGTACTGGTCCAACAGTGATTTTTACTGGTATGGACCCTCGGACCAGTGCCATTGTGCAGCATTGTTTCTCACCAAAGTTCTATTTTTTTTAAATATAGCAACCTCATAATCAAACAGCACCTTGAAGTTTGAGCTCCTCCCATTGATTTACTCCTTTACTGACTTTTGATTTTAATATCCAATCACTCACCCCCTGTAGAACACTTGCCCAGTACCTAAACAGCATCCAGGGCAAAGCAGCCATGGAGGAGAGAGAAATCCTGGCCATGTTTCATCAGATGGTCGCTGGCATCAAGCATATTCATGACCACAAGATTCTGCACAGGTCTGAACCCACACTAAAGTCTGGCTTTCTCCCAGTCTGTTTGTCTGGCTGTATTTCTTTCTTGTATTACAACTCTTGATGTCAACTTCCTTATGATAACTCACCTCATTACAGTTTACAACTACCTACTACATGTAAGTAGATTATAAAAACATCATGAGTGGATTCTGGTTTTGATTTGCAACGATCTCTCTTTCCTTCTTTTTTATTTGACAGTGCCTACTTTTTCACATGTGAGCGAGTAATTATAGATTTTAGTCATCAGCATGTGTTCAGAGAATGTGATATATTTGTAGGTAGTCGCAACAGTGAAAAATAGTTCTTACAGTGATACTGTAATATGATATTACAAACACAGTCAGACCTGTCTGAGCAGCCACCGATAAAACAAGGCCAGCAGCCACAAAAATTTGTATTTCATGGTCATATCTTATTGCATATAGTGGCCACTGATGCATTTTCAGGGCCACCCAGGAAAAACAAGAACAGAAATAGCTTGTTATCACAATCACCTGCTTTTATGTACATAAAAGCTCAGTAAATATTAACAGTAACTATTCATTACTAGTCATTTGTATATAAATGCATGCATTCGTGCACATAAACATTGATTTATGTGTACATGTCTACTTTATGCTGCAAATTCATAATGGTCACCAACCTGTCTAAATTTGCCACCAGGACCTGTCTATAAAGGCCTCTTTTCTGCTTCTCTTGAGGAGCCAGTACAGATGGATTTGACTGTATATGGTACTGTGGTAGCAAATCTTTGTGCCCTGTTTTGAAATGCTTCAGTCAAATGTTTTATAGTATCGTGGAGTTAAAAGTATTTGAAAGCTGATAACGTGAAGAGATATTAGGATTTAGAAAAATTTGACAGCCAGCTTGGAAAAATGTCCACTGCATGGAATGTATCATATTTTTTTTCTGTTGCATAATGACAAGATAAAACTAATTATAAAGTGGGTTTTACAATGCTGCATCTCTCTTTTGTCCCACAGAGATCTCAAAACAGCCAACATCTTTCTGACAAAAGAGGGCGTAATCAAAATAGGAGACTTTGGCATATCAAAGGTATTGACGTCCAACAATCCTGGTGCAAACACAGTTCTTGGCACACCCTACTACATCTCACCAGAAATAGTAAGTGCCTCTGCAGCATTTCCTTGCCTGGAGCCATTAGAAACAGAGCAATTCGTAGAATCATACATTCATATAAAAAAAAAAATACTTTGTCATGAACCTGGCACATGCTCACAATTAATATAGAAATTGATTCAACCCATATATACATGTATAGTAAATCATATCATTATCTGATATTATGGACTTGGATATTGAAATAGGTCATATCGTGTTGTCAGCCAACTTGGTGTTAGAGGAAAGTTACAGGACTTACAAATGTAATAAGAAAATGAGTGGATATGACTTTGCAACACTTTTGTGCCCCAATTTGTCACAAAGTTCATGCCATAGACAATTGTTTGCTGAAAGAAGTAACAAGTTATGCAGACCTGATGATTACCATCTGATGAGATTTCGACCAGTAAATGTTGACAAATGATGGCAATCCTCTCTCTTGGGAAGATTGTGGCTGAAAGTAAGCTTGACTTATGTTTACACAAACTGCTTGACCCACCTATGTTTTATTTTTACGATGATTCATAGTAAACAGCAAGAAAACATGTACCTTCACTATGAACAAAATATGGAAGATGAACTTCTTTGTCATGTGCATCTGATTTGATTGTGAAACAAAAAATCTTTTTAAAAAAATATAGAAATATATGTGAAAGTTTTTCTGTTCCACTTGACAGTGTGAAGGTAAACCTTACAATGAGAAGTCTGACATTTGGGCACTTGGCTGCATATTGTATGAGATGGCGTGCCGACAGAGGACATTTGAAGGAACAAACTTGCCAGCCCTCGTCAACAAGATCATGAAGGTAAGAGTGTCTTTCCGTACCCTACAATCCTTGACCTGTTCAGTTTCTGTGCTGTTTCATCTGTTCCTGGCATCTTAAGTCTTTTCAATTCAATTCTTTATTTCCATCAAACAATAAGCTATACATAATACAAAATATACATTTGTCAATTCATATTGTTTGACAATTTACATGTACAACATACATGTACATACAGGGGAAGGGTAAGAATCAAGGCAACATGTGTTAATTGGTGTCAGGGGAAATGTGTCAGGGATACTTTTTCGTATCGTAGGTATATTACATTGCATCTGCTCAAATATTTCTCTCACTCTACAACTGAACATACAGGATAGCTGTTTATGTGATACCCTGTATTTCTACATTTGCGGTAGTGTCTTTGATACAATTGTGTGTTCATGGATTCAGCGCAGCCCCAAAACGCTCATCAAGACTGATAGTGCTCATTTGGCCTGTGTAAGCTGGTGTGACAGTGTTCATTTCCAGTATGACTGAGGGGTCCCTGTAGTTTGAGTTGATGGTGAGCTTTTGCTCAGTAGCACCAAAGCTATGCATTGTGAAGAGGGGAATGGTAAATATGGTAGCTTAGAATAGCCCAGTTAAGCGGATTATCTGTTCTTTTTGATTGATCTTTTGTTCTGGCTGCTCAAAGTTCACTAGCAATTTTCAGCACAAACAACACAAAGTGCAGGAATCCTCCTATTAAATTCAAATGCATTAACCTCTGTAGAGTCAGGGTATGCTTAAACTTTGTAAGCTTCCATTCTAAAGATTGCGTGTGTGTGTGTGTGTGTGTGTGTGCGTGTGTGCGTGTGTGTACCATTAGAGAACACTGACATTATCTGTAATATGTCACATATTCTTGTTTCATTTGAAAATATTTTTTTTTTCATTGAAATGTACAAAGTTTGGAGTCAATTTGGTAATCTAGCCTGACCTAGAAAGTCTATGCTTTAATACCTGACATTATAGCTTCAAATGCAGATTACTTTAAACCAAAAAAAAAAAAAGAAAGAACATGGTTTGCTGAGTCATGTGCTAACATTTGAACAGTATTTGTCTGTTATCAGCATTAACTGAGATTTGTTTGATTTCTCACGTTTGAATCTATGAGCATTGTTCAAATGTTGGACATTGAACTTTTCAAGTACACCCAGTTTAAACATACAGTAGCAAATAATCACATACTGTTTAGGCAAAACACCAAGTTTATTTGCACAACCCCAACATTGTAACAAAAATTAAAGGAAGTATGCAATGCTATTGCATACTTGACTTGCTACTTGACTTGTATTGATTCATAATACTCTGATCATCACTTATGTGGCCAAATGAATATCTAAAGATATGCCATGTATTTTATGATGATGATTTTTCTACTATTTTGCATGAGATTACTTTGATACAGCTACGAAAAAACCCCCTTCCAAACCAAGATTTTTGCGTGTGACATCATCTGTCAATCATGACTATAGTACTAATGTGATTAACAACAGACATTGGAATGCACCTTCCCCCAGACCAAGCATAATTTGCAGGTCTCCCTGCAAAGTCTGTTGTCAATCATATTGGTAATATGGAAACATGCAAGTTATTCTCGGTTTTGAGAAAGGTGCATTATAATGTCTTTTGTCAATCACATCATTACATAAGCAAGGACTGACAGATGATGTCAGTGGCTGAATCTTGGTTTAGAGGATTTTTTTTTTGGGGGGGGGGGTGGGGGCATATCCAAGTAATCTGAAGAAAATAGTAGAAAAATTATTATAAGATATATGGCACATATTTAGATATATTCATTTGGCCACATAAGCGATGTTGAGGGGATCAAGAACAAGTTAACATACATTTCCATTATATAGTTCCTTTAAGCAAGAACCCACCTCTTTGGAGTGTGATCTGTATTTTACAGATAGTTTATTTTTGAGGGAGAGTATAGTAGAACACCTGTTTTGCACATGCAAGCCGGTCTTTGACTACCAGTGTTAATGTGACTACTGTTGACGAGGTCTGAGGTAGACATACACTTACATGTATGTGTTTCTTTCTTCAATTGAAAGGGATGGAATGTTAGAAATGTAAGATTCCTCAAAAATATTTTATTAAATACAGGTCAGATTTTTAACAGGTACAATGTAAGTTCTGGTTTAATCTTTCTGTTTTATTTCATTATATGTAAGACACTGTATGTTAAATCTCAAAAAACAACAGCTGCATTTCCCCATGTAGGTTATAGTGTGTCTTCCTCACCAAAAACGCCTCTCTGTCCACTAGCTAGATCAAATTTCTGTCAGCTCTATGAAGTACATTCTTCAGCCATAGTGAGGAGTCATAATTATTCAGTGCTGTCTTTGTGTTTGTGTGGCTTGAAATAGGGCCAAAAAAAAAAAAGTGTTTGTTTGCCCTTAATTGTCAAAACCCAAGAGGGTCGGTAGGTCGGTTTTTTTTTTTTTTTTTTTTTTTTTTTTGTGTGTGTGTGTTAATTTAGGGTACCCTTTTTTCCATGTCAATGCACTCAAAACTCCAAGAGATTCATTCAAATTTACGTCTTGCCAGGGCCCGGTACGCGAGGCAGAAACGCTCACTGACAAACACTTAGAACGTTCATCTTTGTTAAATTTTGCAAACAGCTCCAAAAAAGTACCTTCCAGTGAGATGCTGGCAACTGAACTCCAAACAGTTTTGGTGCCATGACAGCTGGTAACGGATGCTGCAAAAGTAGCCATCTTGTGAAGGGCTGCACACTAACCCATTTTTTCTGCCGGTCCGACCTGTCTCTGTCGGACCGGTAAATGCCCCGTTTACAATTTTTTACAGGTCCGAACAGAAAATTTACCGGTCAACAACGACAACATAAAAAAAACATTAAATGACTTGCAAACTTATTTCCTTGTTTTTTTATGGATGTACCCCCCCCCCATGTACATTTTACAGATTAATTTTTTTTTTAACTTGCATTATTTATTGCACAAGAAATTTAAAGACAGGAAAAAATTTGAATGTTTGTGAATTAGTGTAAAATGGTAATGAACAAAATCAGATTGTATCAAGTGCGTTTGTGACTTTTTCTAAACATCAGCGCACGAACTTGCTGCGTATACCTGCTCTTGGTGGTCAGTTGGATTGCGATGATTTAATGAATTAGCTGTGATATTTTCTGATGCACGGGATACAAGGGGTTCTTTATTTTTCTCCCGATAATCTCTTCGCATTTGTGCATGCGTTCTTGAAAGGTACACGACATGCAGGGCCGAATTCGCAACCCTTTTTGCGCCCATTTCCACCTCAAATATAAGCGGGATTGTGACGATTTCATAAATTACTTCGGCTGTAATATTTTACGATGCACGCGCCAAAAGGGGTTGAAAATGCGTCCTTTATTTTTTCCCGATAAACTCTCCGAATTTCGTAAGTGCGTTCTTAAAAGATGTACCACACGGCCGCATTCATGATACTTTTTTGCGCCTATTTCTACCTGAAATGTCAGCGGGATTGTGACGATTTCATAAATACTTCGGATGTAATCTTTTGTGATGCACGCACCAGCTAGAATGGTTGAAAATGCGTTCTTTATTTTTATCCCCATAATATCTTCGCATTCCGTAAATGCGTTCTTAAAAGATATATGACACGGCCAAAAATCATGATTCTTTTTGCGCCTATTGTTTCCTCAAACTTCAACGGGATTGCGATGATTTTATGAATTATTATTCGGCTGTAATCTTTATGATGCACGGGCCAAAAGGGGTTGAAAATGTGTCCTGTATTTTTCTCCCTATAATCTCTTCGCATTTCGTACATGCGTATACGACACGGCCGAATTTACGATCCTTTTAGCGCCTATTTCTACATCAAATATCAGCGGGATTGCGATATTTCGTCAATATTTCGGCTGTAATCTTTTGTGATACATGCACCAGAAGGGTTGAAAATGCGTTCTTTATTTTTCTCCCGATAATCTCTTCGCATTTGTGCATGCGTTTTCAAAACTATACACTGCATCAGGGCCGAATTCGAGATTCTTTTTGCGCCTATTATTGTTTACTCAAATTTCAATGGGATTGCGAAATTTTCATGAATTACTACTCGGCTGTAATCTATATGATGCAAGCGCCAAAAGGGGATGAAAATGTGTCCTTTCCGCGTTCTTAAAAGGTATACGACACGGCCGAATTCACGTTCCTTTTTGCGCCTATTTCTACCTCAAATATCAGCGGGTTTGTGGCGATTTCATAGTACTTCGGATGTAATCTTTTGTAATGCACGCACCAGAAGGGTAAAAATGTGTTTTTTTATTTTTCTCCCGATAATCTCGTCGCATTTGTGCGTGCGTTTTGATAACCAACACGGCATGAATTCAAGATCCTTTTTGCGCCTATTATTTCCTCAAATTTCAACGGGATTGCGTTGATTTCATGAATTTTTATTCGGCTATAATCTTTTATGATGCACGTACCAAATGTGTCCTTTATTTTTTTTTTCTCCTCTATAATCTCTTCGCATTTCGTACATGAGCTTTTGAAAGGTGTACGACGCGGCCGGCCGAATTTATTATCCTTTTTGGGACGATTTCTACCTCAAATATGTAAGCGGGACTGCGATGATTTCATGATTTTTTTTTCTTCCTAGTATTTAATATCTCTTCACATTTTGTGCATACGTTCTTAAAAAGTACACGGAAGGGCCGATTTCGTGATCCTTTTTGCGCCCATCTTCATTGTGAGATCATTCTGAACGAATGAAAATATTCATTTGTGAAATGACTGTGTAAAATGAAACTGAACGCAATCAGATCCATTTACTGTATCGCTGAATATCGAATATGTTTTTACTTTTCTAAAAATCGACACAAGTAAATTAGTTCTAACATGTCAACTGCCACGCTGCTGCGAAGCCGGGGACGGATCGTGAGTAAAATGACCCAGAAATGCGTGCGCTTCTAATTCTATCAATGCTTCTTGTCTGGCATGACCGCCGATCGCAAGCAAACGAAAAGCAGTTACACTGTACATGCTTTGCATTGCATGGCATGGCAGTGCGTGAGCAGCGCCAATGCGCAAGCTAGCGCGAATGTCGCCAGTGTGCAGCCCTGTACTAAGTGCATAATAATACACCTTGTACATGCATTGATTGGATTTCGTGCGCGTGCACGCATGTGAGCCAAAAAGGTAGCTACATTGTAGCATGCAATGCATGCTGTAAAACGTAGCCTGTGGACCGACGCGGCCCGACCACAATTACGACGGGTCGATCAGATGAAAAAAAAAAAAAAAAAAAAACATTTTTAGACTTTTTTTTATTCTTTCTCTAGCTTAAAATGGATAATTTTGGGTTTAAAACCATTCACAAATTTGTAGAAGATGAAATTTGTGGAAAAAAATAAACTTGAAAGAGCAAAAAAAAAAAAAAAAAAAAAAAACGCGACCCGAAATTTCCGTGATTTTCGGTCGGTCGCGAAGGGCAAACAAACCATTTTTTTTTTTTGGCCTAGTCTATTGCTATAGCAACTGATTTGTTATATTGTGTCCATATTCTAGGGCCAGTTCACCCCGGTCACTGGTAATTACAGCCAGGAGTTCAAGGCCCTTGTGCAGGACATGCTTCAAAGAGAGCCAGAGTATCGACCCTCGGCCAATGTCCTCTTCTTCAACCAGGTCCCTCTCCTCTTGGAGAAGTTTCTGGATCCTACCACAGACGTGGAGGATGAGCTGGCTACATCCACAGACAGCAACAACCACAAGAAGAGAACAAGGTAGAGATTCTATCCTTGTGTCGCATCGAGAGTGACAAATGAATATTTTATTGTTACTTCATGAACTCTATGGTTCTACTTGAATGTTAGATTACACTTTCTAGCAGGCTTTGTTTTACATTCATGCAGTTGCTGAAGAAAGATGGAAGATGTTATGCCATGCTCTTTCAGCTGGGTGAGACAAAGTGTATGAAACATAATATTTTGGTCATTTTCTAATAAGCAAAAATTTTCTGCACTATGTTGATGATGAATTACGTTAAATGTATGTGGTGCTAATACTACCATATTTTTTCTTTTGAGATAATTTCTAAGCCTTTCTTCATCTTAAAAACATGACATGAGTGGTGAAAAAGCACCGCACAGTGCCCATCGTGCTTTTAGGTGCATACTTGTGCAACATTTACAAAGTCTCTTTCATCGCAAATGCATAAATGATTAAAACATTTCATGTTGACATCATAATACATTTATCCTTGAATCGTTTTACAGCAGGTTTTGTGCAGAGTGTATTTGCCTTTATGCTCCACTAAATGAATGTATTTGACCTTGATTAACTGCAGTTTTTTAATGAGAAACTTGACATGATGTTTTTGCCCTCTCTAACCCAGGTCTGTGCTGTACCAGATTGACACATCTCTGCCAGGAATCCCACCCATTCCAGTTAAGGTGGAACTCCCATCCATCCTCAAGATACGTCAGGTTAGAGTCACATTCTGGCAGAATGCTGCCCGCAAAATTATTGTGTATTGTTTGAAAGACCTTCAGAGTACGGTGTCATGGCACAATGATTTATCCATTATTGATATGATATCATGATATCATTGTTTTGTTAATTGTTACGATTGTATTTGCAGGGCTTCCAGGAAGAACAGTACCTGCCTACTGAAGGGGCTACCCTGTTGAAATAAGACTGAATAGATGAAATAAATAAAAATAAATAATGCATTGAATTAAGACCTCGAAACGGTTTGGACTGTCGTACATAAGTGTATGCTGCTAACCTGACATAGAGCATTCACTTCTGCACTTGAGAATGAATTGCTATGATTAAAAACCCGGTAGCATGGGAATATCATGCCGTGTGAAGGGTAGTCTGGCTTGGTTATATTCAAGAATGTCTGTAACAAATTGTGTACAGTTTTATCCCTGATCTCTATATAAGTACCCACACACCAGAAGAATCTTGCCTGAAGTTGACCGTTACCAATGAGCGTACGCTTAAATGCATGTATTCGCTGATTGGTGCTGTTTGTGGTTTTTATATGTAACCCAGTGGGCAGCAAATGTATCAGGGCCACCCATGAATCCCCAGGCTACCGGGTATTTAAAGCACAGCTTCAAATGGGACAGTTACACTGTGGCAGTTTTTGAGTGCAATTTAATTCGCCAGGGGAAGACATTTCATCAGGAGGGTTTCTCACACCTACTGAGATGGGACAAAGTTATATATGGTGGACTCATTAGCAGTGTGTCTCTCTTTGACCCCCAGGTTGCTGTGAGCAGTACCCACATAGCCCTGGTGACCTATGAGAGAGTTGTGTATAGCTGGGGTGAAGGGACAAAAGGTCAGCTGGGTCATGGCGACCTAGAACTAAGGAAGAATCCCACATCCGTAGAGGCCCTCAAGGGGAAGTCGATAACAAGGTCAGTTTGAATGGTTTTAATCTGTGACACATTGAGCTTTATTACTGTAGTCCTTCATCTCCTCTCTTTCTCTCACTGACAGATGTCATTTTTGGGGGAATGCATTTTTGTATTTATGTTTCCTCTCGCTCATGCACTTAAATATCTATGAATGTTCCATTCAAATTGATGGAAATTAAACCTTAAATTTTATGTTTGAATAGCCAAGATTATTGCTCAGTTATTTTGGGAAGGGAGGTTTACCTATTTTAGTGTGTCACTCCCATGATGCTGACTTTCTTGTGTTTGGTCAAATGTTATTGTAAAAGTTCAAGGATATCCTATCTAAAAATGTTCTAGTTGAGTGATATACTTGGAAGATGTTGTGTCAATAGTTTTTTGTGACACACAAGCTCTTGTCAGTTTGACTCTTGTGGGACTCTATGCTCTACCAAGTATCAGCCCGAAAAAGGCTATAATTCTATCAAGTGCTGTCTGTCATCCTCTGTTTCTGTTCTGACTCATGCCAGGGTTGCATGTGGCCAGGGATTCAGCGTGTTTGGCAGTGACAACGGCATCGTCATGACGTGTGGAGATGGTACCTCAGGGTGCCTGGGCCACGGAGACTACCACAGTGCCTCTAGACCACGTCTCATTGAATCACTACTCAGGTCAGATCTCCTCACATCCCCTCACTATCATCCTCATCTTTACCATTTTGCTTTCTGACATGAATATATGGAATATCTCTAAAATTGCCTTGTGTGACATTCCGACGCTTTCATCACTTACAAAGCTATTGAGACTCCAATGGAAATTTTTATGTAGAAATGTGTGCATTCTGCAGTGAGATGGCAATTGCAGATCTGTAAGCACTGACATTTGATAAGGTGTTGACGTAAATATTCAGATGAAAATTTCTTCAACTGGGAGAGGGAGGTAAAATTTTGGACATAATCAGCTCAAAATGTAGTTTGACAAGATTTTCAGCATGATGACATCAGTATTTGTGCACATATAATGTTCAGACACCTTGCTCATCCTGTTCCATTGCATCTGAAAATGTAACAGATAGGGGAGCATTGCAAATAATGTGTACTCAAGGCCATCTTCGTTGTTTTCCTGATTTGTTTGATACAGTGTTGATGTGACTAGCATTGCCTGTGGCCCAGAGCATGTGGTGGTGGCTGGATCTGATGGAGAAATCTTTGCCTGGGGCAAAGGAAAGGATGGCAGGCTTGGTCTAGGGGACGAGGAAGACTAGTGAGTGCAACCTGAACTCTCTTTGAAAAAAGACTGCTTGCTGTTTTGGAAGAATATGGATTATTGTGTATTTTAAATCATGTTGGCTATTGATAATCTCAACGATATTATGGCACTATAATTATGTTAAAAGGTTACTTTTCGTAGTAGTGAGGTTATTGTATGTTAATGCATTCACCTGTTTTAGTCATAATGTAGATTAATGTTAACAAGCACAAGAATGAATGATGAGATGTCTTGAATCATCAGAAATTGATACAAGCTTGATGCAAGTAGGAATGCAAAGATACTACATTGTGCAAAGCTCTTGTAAGAAACCTCCTTTGTATAATGTTCGTCAAAGAATGACCCATGTGGTTAGAGAGTATCGTGCCTGCTAGAGAATTGAAGGGTATTTGTGCTCAGTAAGTCACAACTTCATTCCACAACATTGCACAAGTGTCCATACACATTCCACAACATTCTACAACATTCCACAATCTGCGTTGCCCTTCTGCTTGATGGTCAGTGTCTGCTTGATGGTCAGTGTCTCTAACAGGTTAGTACTTTTCCCCTCCCATTCCAAGTTCTGAACCCATGGAGGTGACTCTCCGCGAGCCCGTCTTCATCCAAGAAGTCAAGTGCGGTGTTGACGGGACCATGTTTCTGACAGATATGGGTTGCCTACTGGCGTGTGGCTGCAACATGTACAACAAGCTTGGTCTCAACAACAGGCAGGGCTTTCTGGCCTCCATGAAGAACATGTTTACAAAGGTGGGTCAACAGTCTTAGCATGAATTAGGGGATTATGCAATCACTATCCAATGACAAGTAAAAAGCTGTAGTCTGTTACGAAGTACGATGTGTAGGGTGGTGAGTTTTAGCTCAATCAGTAACTCATCTGCCTCACGATTCAAAGGACCCAGGTTTGATTCCCGAGTCCCACTGAGCAATACTGTGTGTAAACATACCGTTCCCTCTAGTAAGAGGCAAAACACTGTGTCCCTCAGAAAGGACATAAGATGGAGGTCCCTCGTGTGAGAGAGTCATAAGTGGTGCACATTAAAGATCCTGCTTCATTTATTCATTGCAAATACAGTATTCATCGCATAATCGGGCATCTGATAATCGGGAACCTCGCTTAAACGACATACGCTTCCCAGCCACATTTCCAATGCACGTTATTTTCACTGGATAATCGGGCGGGGACCTCTGATAAACGGGACAATTTTTCTTCAAGCGATCTTTGATTTTGTTGATATTTTACACAAAAAATCTACCAAAATACTACAACAATGTTTCAGAGAATCCCTATCAGTTGTCGTTTACATCGAACTTACAAAGCAAGCTTCGGACTGGTGTGTTTTGACCTCCGTCCATCCAGTACACGTACATTTCAGCTCGCTGCCCGCCTTCGCTTTTCTGTACATGTGTATGGCGAGCTAGATCGCTACATATTGACAACACATGTACAGTGCAGTGATCGCGGCAAGTAAACAATCAAGCCGTGATGATTGAAGGACTTTTCATTGACGTTCCCACATCAGTTCGGGGTAATCATTTCCCATGGTTGTGGATATGTATTTATACGGAACGCCCTACGTGTTGTTCAAGAATTCTACGAATGTTTAAGAAAGTGCTAGCTTTTAATCCACATATTTTGTGTTCGGAGAGAGGTGACAGAAGAAGAACCCGGTTGCGATTACTCTACATCATTGCGAGAATGCAGGGAGAGCTAGAGGGTCACGCCGAGGGGTAGCGTGGTTGTGTATTCATGTACATGTACAGTACATCAGTATGCGTGTGTGTGTGTGCACTACATGTACATGTCGTATGCCGTTAGTGTATGGTGAGTGCTCATCGCGAAATCGGGCACCCCGCTTAAAGGGGCCATGTTTGCTACTCCCAACCTGTCCCGATTATGCGATGAATACTGTATAAGGGTGTTTAACCTGGTGAAGTGGTCCCAACTAACATCCAACTGGACCCCATGGAAGACCAGCTATTGCAGCTGAATATGGGCTATCCAGCCATCTTCTCAGATGAAAATGAAAGAAACAAAGAAACAATCAAACGATAGTACTGATCTGTAAATAGATGACTAGACATGCCATTTCACACTGATAACATGATGGTGCATCATTTGTGATAGTTGAAGACAAAATGAAACTCCTCTGTTCTTTCTACTCCACCCAGACGGAGGTGGAGGGGAGGAAGGTCCCCACTGTGGTGAAGGCCCTTAGCAAGTTCCGAGTCCTGGACATGATGGTTGGACCCCACCACAGTGCTGTACTGATGGACGGAGGTCTGGTCTACATGTTTGGCAGGAACCATCATGGCCAACTGGGCTTTGGGAACACCAAGCCTAGGGAGGCCCCAGCCCAGGTCCAAACCATGGGAGACAAGATCATTACAGTCAGTATTTCAATCAACTTGTAGACTTTGATTCAATTGGAAATATTGTCATGATTGTTGTCCCTTTTGTAATAATAATAATTTAAAAAAAATATCCTTGTATGAGGTCTTACAGTTGCTTGTGAAAACGTGGATACAGTTTGCTCACAGATTGTGTGGAAGTAGTATTAGGCTGATTTAAAATGTCTTGATGAAAGAAATGGAGGTTCTTATCAGTAGAAGTATGTGATACTTTGTAGTGCCATTATGTAATCCAGAGAGCTCATTTCTTTTGAATGCAATCATTCACATATGTGCTTGATGTAAATTCTAAAGAAGGATAGATCGGGGGGGCATTTCATGAAGCGTTTTGGTAGCATATTTTTCTGACAAACTGTTACAAGCTACAGAAATCCTTGCATCTGATTGGCTAAGAGCAAATTTGTCTGACAAAGTAAAAATGCTTCATGAAATGCCCCCCTGATCATATAGCTAAAATGTCCAACCATTGTTAAAAAATTGGTCTAATATCTATTTCATATCGAGAAAAACCATAAAACCTGCATAGTAAGAAGTACAGTTCATCGTTAGACTTTTTAAAAGTATAGTAAAACCTGTCATGTAAAAAGGAATTTAGTACATTTCTAGATGTTGTGTGGCCATATTGTGGTGTTTGTACTCCCAACAGACTGTGGCTTGTGGGGAGGATTACACAGTAGCAGGAGCCACCGATAACCACCTCTACTTGTGGGGCAAGGGATGGCTGACCTCTGACCCAGGCAATGACAGCACCAAGAGCAGCCTGGAGCTGAACCAGGGCAAAGGTCAGGAGGGCAGCAATGGCAAAGGGTCGCTGGGGTCGACGGGCAGCCTGAAGATCCCCATGGAGAAGATTATGGAGGCGACCCAGAGTGATGGGGAGGAGAAACCAGAGACGTCCTGTGAGCATCTTTGACACATGATCACCCCTTGGGGTTACCTGTTATATCTATTAGTTATGAACATATTTGTTCCACATGCATGTATTCATGAATATTCATGATTGTGAAGCCTGAGAACGTAAGGACCATGTGAGACAGAGGTTGGGAACATTGATCGGTAGAGAGATACCTCCAGGGTTACTCTGTCAGCTCAGTGGAGCTTTCTATTCATCCTTCTTTACATTTTTATTCGTTTTAATCATGCTGAATGAGTTAAGGCGGGTTTCATTTGTGTTTTTGCAACTGGGTCAGCAGTTATGAACTGTATTTCAGTGACTGTTTCTTTTCCCATATCCACAGCCCCGACTAATGGTTCTGCAAATCTCAGTGCCCCATCCACCCCCAGGGCCGAAGGTAAGACTATAGCTGCTTTCTCATGATTTTGACAGATGACTGTGACACATTTGACGGTTTTAGTTTGACCATAACATGATTTGTTTTGATCATGTCATTGTTCTAGAGTCAATGCATCTAGTGAAATAATCTCTAGATATCAGAAGATACTTTCCATTACTGCAGTCAGGGGATATCTTGGGCAGTTGTTAGCTTTATTCTCTATGAATGGTACTCTAGAGGGACTCCGTCATTGGCTATTGCTTAGATTGTAGCATTGTTGAATTGTTTAGCTATCCTGATTTACATATTCTTGAAAGCAACTGTCAAATTATGTACAACTGATCCCTTATAAACAAATCACCGCAGTTTTCAAGCAGTGCAGAACGTATGGGTGGGTTGTTTTTTCCTGTGATAAATTCAATGTAACAGTCTTTTTTTAAGTATACAGTAGACCTGATCAGGGGAAAGAATCCATATTCATGTCACTCACATTACAACCCCAGATATATCTATTGCATTACTTTATCTTTTGATCATACACTTTTGACACTGTTATATGGCAAAGGTATGATCTAAAGTGGAATGAAGCCAATAGGAAATGAGCTGTGCTTGGATTTATCAGGTTATGATTGCAATAGGGGTAAAGGTATTGATAATGCCAGATATTTTGTTTCCTCTTCATGGGATGCTTATCATGAGTTGGTACCCCCTGTCATTAAATTTTTCAGTTGTGCATATTCTGAGCTGAACAAAGTAACTTTCTTTTACTATTACCAAAAGAAATTAACAACAATTTCCCCACCCCCCCCCCAAAAAAAAAAAGAACATATCAGGATACCTGACACATGTTTTTTATTTCTCACCTGCCTTTACTCATGAAGCGGCCAAAAGTGCGCCACCAGGGGGCAGGCGGAAGCGATTCGACAGCACCGACAGCGTGTTCCTGCCCAACGGAGACAAGGGTAGCTACAGCTCCTCCCCAGATAATAGGATCACAGGTTTGTGCAGGATGAATGCAACAATAGATCACAACCCGTACATCTATGGAAACTACTAACCATAACTTGACATGACTAGTCTGATCACTGTGTGGATCTATTTCACTCAATATCAATTAACAGTTGACAGGTAATATGTATTCCCTTCTAACAAGTCACACTGTGCAAGAACCCCTTTTCCCCAGGTTAGATTATGTATTTGAAGCTATCTATATTTATGTGTGTATTAGTGTGGTTCTGTGTGTGTATGTGTTGTGTGATGCTTGCCAATGTTAATCATGTTAACTATTAATACTGAGGTGTGTGTTGTATTATAGAGAATGTTGGAGGATCAATTATGTGATTCCCAATGATGTGGCTGTGCTACTGAAATGCACTGACGAAAGATATTATATTGGTATCTGTAGCAGCAAGAATGCGTAGAACAGAAATTGTATTTTGTACTTGTATGGAAGCAAGTTCTTGATAATATCACAGGCATGGTCCCTGTCACAATCTTATATGGCAGGTACGTTTAGGCAGCAGTTTTCAACATTTGACACCCTCTCCAGTTCTGTCAAGCAAGAGAAAATAAGAAAAGTGTGTAATGCCATGTGGTAACAGAATTAGAATTGCATGCAACAAATTCATGTTGAAGTGCTTATGTGTTTGCCATGAACAAGTGAAAGTTATCCTTGAATTACTTTCATTTGCAAGTTATTTTTTTTCTCTTGGTGAGTGTACCATTCTGTGAGATTGCAGTATTTTGGGTTTGTTGACTGTTTGGCAGCTTGATGTAAAAAACTGTTCTACAGCTGTAGATAGGATGTTATTCCAGGCTGTATTTAGGCTTGTATGATTCAAACATCTCACTTGGATTAGAAAAAATCAAAGAGAGTAGGTCATTATTAGGTCAAAATTAGGATAATTTAACAAATACGATCAATGTTTTATTGGTAGTAAGTACTTCTTGATTCACTTAAATATCAGAAAGTATGATAAATTGTTTGTTCTTTCTTTTCTTCTCATCATCATTATCTTCTTCCTTTCTCCATCTTTGATAAATTTACAAGATCATATGGTGACTCAGATTGCGAGATTTGGCATTCTAAAAACTGAGCAGACTTTTCAAATCAAGTAATGTCAGATATCACACAAACTTAATGGGTAGTCAAGGCAAATAGAAAAAAAATGAATATTGTGCAGTTCATCTATCAAAGTATTTAATTTCAAGAGAAAGTCACAGGTTCTCTTGTTATAGTGGTTGTATTATAGCTCTACCATATAGACTGATTTTATAGTGGAGGTTTCTTTTTGAGTTTAACATGTGAAGTATGCATGTACAAGCTCTTCAGAAATTTCATATTACAGTAGGAAGTGTTGAGATCTGTCAAATTTTGATGTTTCATGTCATCAGCTAAGAACCAGAGAGGAGAAAATGCCCGATTGACGTTCAGTTCATGGTGTGGATCTTTATTATTGTGTCTGTTAAAATACTGCACATGCACAACAACTTGCCAAACATAGAGAACTAGCTTGGAAGTGCTCAGCACTAAAAGTGTACAATAACACACTCATTTATGAGTTGAATTTGCTCATGAAGCAAACATGAAGTTCGTTTCACTTAATGTCAAAGCGACCCCATCCATCCCAAATGTATGCTTGAATGGCTTTTGACTTCACAATACAATATACCTCATGCATGCACGCTGTCCTTGCAGTAATTTGCGCTGACTCGGTCATTGCATGCATGCAAACAGCGGTGCCGCTGGTCTGGCCACTGGAGGAACTAATGGCTGACCAGCCAGTCCAGGGTCTTGCTTTGAAGTCCGGTAAGCCTCCTTCCCACCAGTCAGACACTACCTTTGTGTGCCATGCCCCCTTCCTGTGCCCCGCCCCCTCCCCAACAGGCTCAATTGAGTTTGCTCATCATCAGCAGCATTGCATTATGTTTTCATCGGGTTCAGTCGGCATGCAGTTTCTTCAGCCGTTTTGTCCCTTGTTCTTCACTTGTTCTTTTGCAATGGAATATGTATATTGGTGTGATGCTATTTTGGTTCTGACGGTGAATGCTGTGCATGTATCGCAAAATAGTAGCAAACGGTGTTTGCTAAGTGTCACCTGAAATCTTGCTTGTCTGTAAACCTTTATTCAAAATGTCCATCCAGTTGTTTTAAGTCCCAACACAGTTTTCACATAGTGTCTTGACATGTCATCTCCTCTTTAGTCCTTTCCACCAGAGGTATTTCAAGCAGTCAAAATGTTATCAAGTCTTCTATTCAAGGGATTGATTAGAAGTAATTCATGGACTCCAAAACTCTACACAAATCTTGATGATTGGTTTTGTTCCCCATGAACAGTATCTGGCAAGTGACAACTTTATGAAATGCAGAACAGTTGTTTGAACTTTTTGAGGATTATTTTCCCATAGCATTGATTCACAATCCCCTTTTGATAGTCATTCGCAATCACAATAACACCAGAAAAATCATATAAGTCATTGTATGTCCGAAGAATCTCTACTTCAAAATCAGGTCATCCCTTGCTACCAATATCATATACATTGTTTATACTCATTTGAAGGCATATGGTTCAAACAAAGTCATATTTCGTTTCAAATTCTTTCCTACACTCTGTTTACTAATGCTCATTCTTCATTTGCATCAAGAGTGCTGTTTTATTGAATATACACAGCAGCTTAGCTACAGATCTGTCAGCATAAACATTAAACAGCCAGATATTTTGATACTGTGTCATTCTTCCCCCATATGTTTAAGATTATTTCGACTCTGTTATATTTGGTTGTAGTAATGTTATAGTTTGTTGTTAGTATTTTGTAAGATCGGGAGGGCTATCTTCATTCCAGTGATATTAACCATGATACTTTATCACCCACATGTTTCTTACAGTAGATCAAAATCCTCGGTCACGTACAATGTATTCTGTAAATAGACAATTATCGTGATAATTGAAGGGTTCAGCAGAAACTCTGCCAGACTTGGCAGAGTTTCTTACATACTGCTACAGCTTTTGCCAGCCATCAGTCAGCAGGCTAGTGACAATTTTGATTTGTGCTGCATGAAAATCATTGTCACATGAAATGTATTCTAATGTGGCCAAATGGCAAACTCAGAACTCGTCTGCAGTGTATGCACCAAACTAATCTAAAATTGAAATTAACACTTAACTACAGTGTGACAAGTATCTCTTTACACGACACTTACTAATCATTTCACACTAAAGAAGAAACTGATATTGTTTGTCGCTCTATGACATTGATGAATGCTCTTTATTTTGATGTTACCATAGGCTGGAGGAAACCATGTGTCCTGTATTGGATATAGGATAGTTGCATTTGATTTTTACAGAAGTCCAATAGCAGTGAACGGATTAACAAGTCTACCCTGAATAGCAGTGAACGGATTAACAAGTCTACTCTGAATATGATGAAGCAAAATCATATTTCCCCCCCCAAAAAAAAAAAAAAAAAAAAAACACACACAAAACAAAACAAAAACCAAAAAACCAATCCTCCACCAAACTGAGTGCAATTTTATGTATTTGTTTGAATTGAATTGCCCTTTCATGGCATGAACTATGTTTTCTTAAGTTTGCTGTATGTAGTGCTGTTGTGTTCATATTCTCTGTGCATCATTGTGGGCCGTTTTGCCAATGTAATGTGTCATTATTTTTGTTGTTGTTGACTTTCTGTCTCGATGGATCATGTGAAGGTATTGATTTGTTCTTGCTGTGTCTTTCATATGGATATTTATCCCAGTTCATCGTATCTTTACGTACTGGAGTCATGCCTAACTCAGATCATTCAGTTGTATGCGCCTCTTATAGCTTGATTGCACTGTATGAATATGCAGTATGTGTAATGCAATCATTTGAAATTGCAAATGTGCAGTAGTACAGGGTGTCTGTTGTTAAACTATTTTAAATTCAGTGAACTCATATATGCAGGTAATCAGTCTTTTCTGAATCCAGCATCAGTTGTACCAGGGAATTCATTCCCCAGGAAATTTTTCTGTTTCAAAAAGCATGATCAGTACTTTGTGTATAGAGAATTCAGTTAGTGAGAGTTAGAATATTTTAATACTTGAAGCAGAGTGATATAGATCTATGTATGACAATGACAATGTTCTGTTTCTCTTTCATGTGGAACCACAGGTGGCTCGGGTAGTGGTGTCCGACGTCACATGACCAGCGCCACCAGTCACCAGAGTATTGACAGTCAGGATAAGTCTGAGCTCTTCCTACAGCCAACGCCCATCCTGAAGTAAGTCTGACAGCGTACTGCAGCACCACATGGTTCCATATGATACTATCATTTCAAGTATTTGTGTTAAGTTCTACAGCAATTTATGTATGGAGTAGAACATGAGTGAAGCTTGACATGAAAAACTTAGAGCTGCATTTCAGTTATCGAAAATAGTAAGAGAATTATTCCCATGCAGTGCTTTTCATGGCTGGATATCCTTGAAAGTTTTGGCTAATTTTGATGGTCTGTAGAAAAAAAAAAAAATGCTCATGGCACCTTACAAAAACATATGTAAATGGTTAAAATGTCAGAACTATACATTCTAGAGTCACATTCTGACTATGTGGAATACATGGATACAATATAAGTCCAAATCAGCGGAAGACTTTTCATCAGTCCTTGCTGAATTTGGAGACGAGTTTCAGGTAATCGCATACTACTCGGTCACTGAGCATCATTTGCAAATTGAATCTTTGTGCCAACAATAGACTGCATGCATGAGAGTTTACTGTGCCAAGTATGGCACACAGTCAGGCTGTTAAGAAGTGATGTACAAAGATAACCATCATTTTTGCCATTCACACATTTTGCGTCTTCAGACTTGGGTCGGAGTGTAATGACGAGTCCTACGAACTGAGTCTGAGTCAGGTGTATTGCCAGGGAGAGAACATCTTTGTCCAGCTGGAGACGAGCTGTCCGTTACCAAGGAAGAAGTCCAAGCGGAAGAGGAGGAATCTCCTCAGGAAGGCGTAAGTGGAGATGAGCATTGATATTGGCGGAAGAGCTTGTTTTAAGACTTTCAATCATTATGGGTTATGCTAAAGGTGATAATGTAATGAAAATTTTTATACTTGCTGTCATACTTTCACTGCCAGGGAGGCCGGATTGAATTGATGATGTGTGAATAGGTATTCAAGCAGTTCAAGTTTTGTTGGTCAAGCAGATTTTTTGGGTCTTTTTTTTTTTCATCTTATT
Source organism: Diadema setosum (assembly GCA_033980235.1). NCBI lineage: Eukaryota > Metazoa > Echinodermata > Echinoidea > Diadematoida > Diadematidae > Diadema > Diadema setosum. Next base: position 7,333,196 of record CM067067.1, read on the forward strand.
CAGATAAAATATCTTGATGAAAAGAGAAGCCATATATAGAATAGCATTTGGTGATTGGTTTAAGGGTTAAAGATAGCTTAAGATTTGAAGCAAGATCTGGAAACTCTGTGAGCTCCGCAGTTGTGAGGCGTATCATAAAATGTTGCTGTTTTAAGTAATTAAAGCAAGTTAGTGATATGTACATGTATGTCTCAAAGAATTCTGTCAAAATAGGTAAATTAGTGTTATTTTTGCACAACTTTTGATCGATCATAACTTGGTCAAAGTTTGGTGTATGTCAGTAATATGGTATTTGGAGGCTTGTCAGTCAATGTGATTTTGAAATGTCAGGACAAATGTAATTTTCTCTATCTCTGTCGTCTACACAGGAGCAGCAACAGCCTGACAACAGAAACAGCCCTGGGCTCCTCCCAGCCCTCCACCCTTAGCAATGACGCGGGAGACGAGTACACCAGCTCTGAGACGTCTGAGCTGGACACCAATGGAGCTGTGAGTAGCCAGAAATTCTTGTGTGGGAAAGGAGAATTCAATTTTGCCTATAAAGTAGTTTGTATTGTTTTATATTGTTTGTTTGTTATGCATTGTTCCCTATTTGTACTATTTTTCATTTGTTAGCACTTTCATGGATAGAGTGCTATATAAGTAACCACTATTGAAATTATCTCTGCTGGGCTGTTGAAAGATATGATATAGAAAATAGTGATAGATGAATGACTAGTACGTTGAGGTACATCATTCAAACCAAGGGACGGATGTCATGTGTCAATCTGGTTACTTACTTATCCATCCAAGGGACGGATGTCATGTGTCAATCTGTTTACTAACTTATCCATCACTCAAACAAAGCATGGTTGAAATGACAGCTTGATAAGATCTGAACACTGTAGGCATCCTTTCTGAGATATATTCTGTTCCTGTTTTGTCCTCTTCCCCTCAAATGTCACATTTGCTGACTTAAATCAATTTCATGTTTTCGGATATATTTCATTTTGTTATGAAAGCAATCGTTCATCTTCTTAATTCTTAGATACCCACATGGTTGCAGAAGGAATTCAAAGAATCCCTGGCTGATGGGGGCGATGGAAACGATGCTGATGACAGCGACGTTGATGCCTCCAATGGGTCAAAGGTCGGCAGCAAGGGTGGCAAGCAAGTGGTCCACCTGAAGAACAAGGACATCAAAGGTTAGACTCAAAGAAATGTTTAGTCATTGGTACCATCTGGCAATATGTGCTACCATCCCTTTATGTTACTGGGAATGTGTAAGATGTAAAGATTCCAGGAAGAATTATTCCGGGAGGTATTCGTTGTGTGACAAGGAGAGACATTCACCCTCACTTCTGCATCTTTGTCTGTGCAAAGCGATGGTAGGAAATCAGAAGATATTTCAAGATTGAAAAAAACATGGAGGTACAGTCTGCACAATATATTGATATGCCTCCATGGTTTTCAGTATTCAAACACAAATGTGTAGCAGCCAAATTACATTGAAAGTATTGCATGTTGCATTTAGTATTAGTGTCTGTAGTGAGACAACATCACTAGTTGTAGGTACAATAGTTGGTTAAAAATTTGTCAGAACTTGCATCGTCTGATGAAGAGAAAGACCTGTGTGTTACATTTTGATGATATTCATTTGACTTTTCTTAATATAAACTACTGAAACTCCTTTTCCCTCTAAATTCTTTTATTTTAGCGTATTTCAAGCAACTGAAAGGTGAAGGTGAAGAGTGTGAGCTGCAGTGTGTCTTTGCACGTTGCTGTTTTTGTGCACTTCACAAACTTTATTCACCTCTATCCCTTCCTTGAAATATCCTTAAGTTGTAATGAAATTGTGATTCTCACAGGATTGGTACAGCTTCACTATTTGCAAAATAAACGGGTTGAATTACTGTTACTGTGAACAATATGCAACTGCAATTTCTTCTGTCTTTACTTCTGAAAGTTTAAAGGAAAAATATAATTTGATTTGCAGGCATGTGTGTATGTTTAACTCATTATCTTTGTCATGGTCCACAAAATTTCACATGTGGGAATCTAAGCAGAGGGAGATCAGTTTTTGATGTGATGTGATGTAACAATCCAATAACATTGATAGGCACCTTACGTGGAAGATTGCAGATTTTCATCTGGCTGTATTTTACAAGGAAGATAAATTGCAGGTCACTATTCAATTTTAGTATAATGCATATTAACCGCCCATTGAGCAAAGCCATTTCTTCATTTCTTTCCACATTGGATAAAGGGTTTGATGAGTCATGATTCATGTTTCGAACAAACCACCTATGGATCAGAACTCTTCATATGCCACAACATGGCCTTCAGATGACCTTTAAGTGAACATGGAATTTGAGTGATGATTGCAGTACTTCAAGTCACCACAGTCACATTTGCTACTTCATATTCTCACATGAAGATTAGCTTCTGATTGATATTCATCTTTTTTATTTTTTTGTTCCACATCAGCCGAGCAAGGGAAAAAACCTGACCAGCCAACACACAGGGATAGCGTTACAAAGGTATGTTGTAAGGCCCAGCCTGTGACATGGGTTAGTACTATATCACTGCAAAATCTGTTACTTTTACAAGTAATTGCAAATTTTTTGCACTGTTTCATGACAGCTGACCTAATGGCTCATTCACTGTTACTACTTTACAGTGTACCAAATTGTATTGTATATAATATATTGCCAAAAATCAAAGTCATCTTATAATTATGAGGTTTTGTTATATCCATTTATATATATCCATTTATATATCCAGGCTCATTATAGTGAGGTACCACTGTACACATAGTCTTTATATTACACCGTGAATGGTAAGGTGTTTGCACTTCTTCTGTAGAAGTGCATCCTTCACAGTTGAAGATCAGGGCACTAATATATCAACATGATCACTTCAGCTCAATGATGAATTTGATTGTGTCTGTTCTTAATTCTAAATGTCCAGCGTGGCTTTGATGGTCAAGCTATTCCTGTCCTGGTCAAGAAGGCATCCGGTGAGATGCAGGTCATCACTTCACCAGAGAGTGGCATTGACTTCACCACAGGTGACCCGATGTCAAGTGACTCGGGGTCAGAAGTCAGGCAGCCCAAGGATAGAATGTAAGTCAAGACTGTCAGAACTTTTTTGATACCATTTGTGACCCTGCACCTCAAAACAGACAAAAAGTCGCCAGACATGAATTTTTAGTTAAGACCATATTCTGAAAGAGCAGACTTTAAGCTTTAAAATGATGTATAGCTCAATTCAAATGTACTCTCCTAACCTATCTAAATATTGGAAAGAAAGCACAAACTCAGGAAAAGTGTCATCTGAGAAAAGAGGCTCTGAAGTACAGTGTCTATTCAAGCGCTTAATCTTTACCAAACCGTGCTGGCTCTGCAATGAATGGGACAAAAAACAGGAAGTAAACCACCAGAGTAACAACAATGAAGGGATTATCAGATTAAACTGAAATTAAGCATGCCTCTTTAACACATTCTGTCCATAATTAATGCCAACTTTCAAAGCAGTAGCACTATCCTTTCGAAAGTTATTAGAGTTGAAAGTGAAGAGTGTGGACAAGGTTTTTCAGAAATGAAAAAGGTATTCTAAAGACACACCTAATCACACTATTCTACCAAAAATATTCGAGATAAACTGCTAAAAAAACACAGTTTCCTGCCCGTTTTATGATACCAAATTTTAGCATGATGTAAAAGAAGACCCGCTCTTTCAGAAAATATGAAAAAGTCAAGTTCGGCTAGGTTGACCCATTTCACTTATTTTCAGTCCTCACGCAAAATCAGTGTGTGCGACTTTATGTTCGTTTTGAGGTGCACGGTCACATTTATGCAACATCTTCGTCACATCTGCTTGTCATTTCATTGGTTGTGTAATACAACAATGAAAGTAAATAATAACGTTGAATAGAGCAAGAGTAACTCTCAGCATCATCAAATAGCATTAAACAAGAATCTAACTTTTAGTTGATTTATTAGCATTACAGTGCATGCCGTCCCTTTAATTTCCATGCTACAGATTTACAGCTAAAGTAATTATTTGTCTTTTTTTCGTGTAATAGTGTCAATGACTTTTGAAAAGCAGTGTTTGTCCTTTCTCTGCTAAATACACTGTAAGCTTGCAGCATAGATGTGAATTGATACCTATGGTTATAAGGTGATATTATTGTATTACATAATCTCATATTATGACATGAAAAATAGAAATGTGTTAACCGGCTGCACCGTTATCAAGGGAGATTGTTTAACAGTACACTGCCAAAAGCAGTGCTTGTTTTGATATTCATCGTCATTTCTGCACAATATGTTCATTGTCATTTTGCAGGCCAGATGATGGCAACAGCCCTGGGAAGCAATTTGCATATGTAGCCACAGCAGCAATGTAAGTTTCACCAGGGGAACACATTTGCACAGGCAGAGCTTTGCCTTGGTGTATGAATGCACCTTTCTCTTGCTGTTCTACGTTTTTGAGAGAAAAAACAAAAACGACTGCTTGGTGCGATACAAATGAAAGGACCAAGTACATCATGATGTGCATAACACAAGGCCCTCTCTTTTTCCTTGTCATATCTAATGCTTTCCATCAAGTGTAGATGTAAGAAGACCTTCTAACGTACTGAGTGCACCTCTTTAACCCTAACTTACCTGGGCTACTTAGTGAGCTTGAATTCTTGGGGGGGGGGGAGGCTATTATGGCCCCCCCTTTAGATCTCAGCCGTTGATCGCGCGATCGCCGCAAAATTTTGCATGAAAATAAAGCCGGATGTAATCTACAAGACTTTTAAGTAAAATTTTCAAAAAATTTGCATTTTCTATATTAAATCAATTAATTATGCAAATATATGCCAAAAAAAAAACTAATTTTCGTCTGTAATTGGCTTATAAAAGCTTATGGAATGCTGATTTTTGGTATAAATATTCCTAGTGACATTCCAAACATTTGTACGTAAAAAAAATTCAGTATCAAAATTGATTTCTTATGTTTTTTGTTGTTTTATCAATTCTTTATGTATTTCTTTGTTTTTTCGAACTTTTTTTTGTTGTTTTTTCAGCAGAATTTGTCACACACATTTTTTGAAGCATAATTATACTAAAATAAGTTGATTTCAGCCATTAAAATTAAAAATATGAATCTTTATATGAATTAATTGAAAAAACACAATTTGCATTGACTTTGTACACAAAATCATGTTTTTGAGCAATTTGGGGGTTGACGAAAGTTTTTTGAAGGGACGTGGCTTCGAAACAGTATGCACGGGCACGACAAGTTTGGTCTCAAAAGTTGCCCAAGACTTGAAATTAAAAAGTCAGCGAACAGCGCGGTCAAAAAATTTTGCGAGCCGGAATGGTCGCGGAATTCATCGAGGGGGGGTCATTATGGCCCCCCCCCCCCCCCAGGTAAGTTAGGGTTAAAGGAGATTCTGCCCCTCACTAGCCACTCAATATCCATTAATACACCATGCACATTCATGGGGTGTTCATGGAATATCATTTTGAAATCATCAACACTGAGAGAGAATTTGAGAATGATCATGTAATGCTAACAGTACCAATTCAGTATCATGATTGTAATATCAGGGAGTGTTGTGGTTTAATATACAATGCAGGCACCTGGTGTTTTAAGTTATTTGCCTTTGGATGTGGTTCATCAGGTCATTCTATAATGAATGATGTGTCCATAATGAATGAACAATGTTTCTTCCATACAGGCATGCCAGCAAGGCCAGTCCATACAAACAACAGAAGCCCCCAGTTCCCGGGACCCAACGCCAGCTCAACAGGTTACGCATAGGTCGGGGCAGGGCCAGAACCAGGTTAATACCATTCAATATTTTTGTTCTCTCTCTATTTTTCTTTTCTTTTTTTATTAAATGCCTCCGCCATGAAGTGTCCCCGGAGGCATTATTTTCTTTTAACATAATAAGCCATTTGACAGTAGTGTTATTTTATATTGGATTATAATTATGTGTTTTGTTAGGCAAAACAGAAAGCAAAACCAAACAAACCAAACTGAGTGAAAATATCTCAGTATCAATAAAAACAACTGTAGGTTAGGCCAATCCGGCCTATATAGTTTGTGAGTTGAAGTTAGAGTCAAACTCTTTTGGTTTTGATGTACCAAAAATAAAAGTACTCAATATGAATTGTGGACAGAATTGAATACTAATGGAGGACAGGTGTTAATTTTATGCGTATTCGCAATGGAGCTAAGAAGATAAAAAGAAATAAAACAGCAAAATGATCTTTGCTAAGATGGTTATGTCAATGAAGAATGGTAGTATTTACATGTAGAGACACACCAACTTCATTCATGATGCCCTTTTTCATCAACTTTGGCTGTTTTTGATGTGATCCTCAGTGTCTCTTCTCTATGGACTCTGTCTGTGAAAGAGATGTTATTACAATCATGGCATCAACACCATTCTGTGGCATTTATTCCAATATCAGTCACATTGTATTACTAGCACATGACAGCCCCACACAAAACTTCCAATCCAAACTCCGAAGAGTCTATACAAATGCTAATCCTGAAACCTTCAAACCTCTACCCCAGCTCGTGGACGATAGACGGGCTACTGAAGGACAAACCCAAGAAGCCCGGGGAAGGGGTCAAGGAGGTCAAGCTACAGGAAGAGGTCCAGCGGCTGCAAGAAGAGAAGCAGAAAACGGAGGAACGCCTCCATCAGATGGAGGAGGAGAAGAAGAAACAGATGGAGGCAGTGGAGGAAGCAGCCAAGAAGGAAGCCGAGGTCAGGATTAGCTAAGGTTTTCTCATTTCCAAGGCAGATGGAAATCCTTTAACCCATTGAGGATGAGCCCAGAGTATACTCGGGCAAATGTCTATAGGAAATGCGTGCTGTAGCAAAATCAGCCCTTCTTCCAACGGGTTAAAATGCATCTCTGCGATGTCAATTCTTTTTGATATCTCAAAATGACAAATAACAAAATGTAAAAACATCTGGCAGTCTTTGCTACGATGTATTTTGCAAATCTAGCATTTTAGATCATTACTTCGGAGATGGTAAGTCAGAGAATTTAGGCTTGCCCTTTATAATCTGCAAGATATAGATATTTGCTACTTGCATTCAAGAAACTTCAAATTTTAAAGACGGGCTACTAGAGGAGAAATGCTTAGCTTGGTACAAAAGAATCATTTAAAAGAAAATAGATGCTGTTTCCCGAGAAAGGATAATGAAATCATGCTGTCATGAATTCATATGATTGTCAAAGACTCTCATGTCATAGCTTGAGTAACTGCTGAAGCAGTTTTCATTGGTTGAGAATAAAATCTCAAAAATGCAAGGAATAAGTGTGAGTTTGTATTCAGTTATGAGAATACTGTCATAAAGTGAGAGAGGATAATGTCCCTGCTGCTGCTACTGCTTTGTGCTATCTCCACAGAAACGGGAGCAGGAGCTGCGGAAGGAGATCAACCAGCTGCGGACGGAGCTGGTCTCCCAGAGCCGCAAGATGGCCGACAACAACCAGCTGATGCTGAACCTCCAGGAGCAGCTGCTGGGGCTGCAGTCGGAGCAGCTGAGGATGAGTGCCCGGGAGAAGAGGGCCACCTCCAGCATGTCCCCCCGCCCAAAATCCTCTCCGGCATCTCCACGGACCCAGAGCAAGATCTGCACCCTCAGTTGATGCCTTCCCCCCCCCCCCCCCTTCCTCCACCCCTCTTTCCTGCTCACTATCTAGGCATAGTCTTTCACCAGCATGCATTTACTTAATTGTTAATTTATAGACCTCATGATGGTTCAGCTGATTTAATGCCGGCATTAGTGGAAACAGTCTCCAAGAAGATTTGAGAATAAGAAAGTTTACTGGATGTAGCCATTCAATGGTTTTCCTGCATTTTATTTCTCTTGTTTTAGTGTGTTTTCTTTTCTTTGTTATGTGTTGTAACATGCTATGTTTCCTTAGATTCCCATGACTATCATTTAAATTGGTAAATTGGATGATAATTCCCATAAGGTTGAGGAACCATTATGTGCATTAAGAGAAGTATTATTATGATGTTGTGTGTACAGATATATTGTTATTTTGTCAGTGCTTGAAATGCCTTTAGAGCTGATGACATGTAAATCAACTCATAATGTTATTTTTTCTCTTTTTTTAATTAATGGACTTTGAACTATTTTTTTATAACACTACCCACCAGCAAAACTCACGTCTTTCGATTGTCTTTCCATGGTTACAGGTCCAGTGCCTTATATTTAGTGGCATTTGAATGACCAATACCGTTTGCTTGATAAGCTTAATTTCTTGGAGCAGAGAGTCCAGTTTTCCCCCATTGCACTGTAGGTTTGCCTTCTCTGATGTCGACCTCCAGTGAAGAGTTGCACAGTGTAGTAGTTTAGGGACAAAGTGCTCTGTGGTGCTGCATGGTGAGCTGTGGCAGTGGTATGGGCAGCCTAGTGTGAAACTATCATGCCTGGCAGTATATTCCCCTGAGCAGGACGGGTTAGAATTTTCAGATGGCAGCATATGAAATGTACAGCAAACATTGAATATTTCACAGTTTGGAAATTTTTTGCATATTTCACTCTGTGATACCAGGATAGAAATGAAATTTATTCCTTTTTGTTTAATACTCTCTGTTGTCCGTGTGATGGTGCTATCACAAGGAAAGTGCCCACTGACAGTAAAACTATTAAAAAAAAAATAACATTTTATCCTACATAATGACCTTACCCAGAGCCATTAGCATGGCCTAGGTTCTGTCTTGAGATTGAAAAATATACCAATTTGGATTTTTCTTCACCCTTGTTTTCTACAGTTAACAATGTTATGTGTGTGTTGATATTGCCTACACCCAATTGTTATTTTCTATGTTGAGAGTCCCTTCATTATCGGCTGAAGTGCTGATGACAGAAGCAGGGTCTAATTTTTTTGTATTTTATTCAACTCAAAACATTTTCACCTTGCAGATTTTAAGGTATTAAGATATGATAATGAAATAGGATAACAGGTGCCTGAGTATCTTTTTAGAGATCTAATCTAATAAGCACAAATTTAGTGTTACAGCAGGTATGTGTGTGTGTCTGTGTGTTTGTGTGTTTCTTGTAAAAATTTATATATATTACGACAGTGGGTAGCATGACAGTGCGTTGAAAAAAAAAAATCCAAAGATCAATATTTATATTACTACATTTTTATATGTTTCCCATTCTGGAAAAAAAAATGGTCTTCAGTATATTCTGCTTTCTGTAAATTGTCACTGCATGATTTTTTCACAGAGAAAAGTTGTCTCATTCCAGGTTTTTTGGTGACTAAACACTGTCTCCCCTCTGTTTTTAGCCAGTGTATCTGTTTTAAGTGTATGTATTCAACACTTTCTGCCAGTATCTAAATATCTGTATGCAGTTTTTAAACTTCATTATTATTAAACTTCATTAACTTATGACACATCATATGAAAAAGATATTTCTGGTAGTCATGCTGTCTATTCTCTCTATTCTTTGTGCAGGTATTTGGATATGTAATACATCACTCATAATTGAGTTTATTCTTTGCATGACAAAGTATTTCTTTTAATTTGAATGCCTGAAAGTAAAAGGGTTAACATTCCATTCATTCTATGATAACCTGTGTCTTTTAATTCCACAAACAGACATCCATATCCACTTACAGTTTCACCTCATACCTCCTCTATTGGACCCCCCCCCCCCCCCCCCCATGTGCATAGTACCTCTTGTTGATTATCTGGCATTCCTTTATATAGCACTTATCCTAGCTGGCTAGGACAGGATTCCAGTGTAAATTCCCTTGGATGATTTGTGACATAGCTAGAAATATATTTTTCCAAAGTAGTCTTATAAATATAATGTATCAGTATAGATTATAGTTTTGTATATATTGCAGTGATAATGTTAATATTTTCACTTTGTGTACTTTTGTTATGCAGACTCTGAATATTTCGAACATCATTCAAAAGTGAAATAAAAGCCTAACCAAATCCAATTGACGTGCTTTCAATTTTATATTTCACCAAATGCTCTACATGTAGTGAAAGCCCATATTTTCTCATTGATACACGTGTGCTGATGTGATACATCTTATAACAAGGAGAATATATTGTATGCCTTGAAGATTGTTTGAGTCAAGTACTTTATAAATTTTGCAAGGAGCCATGATTTGCGAAAGTAAAGTGCACACAAAAGTTTATTTGTCTACAAAATGAAATGAATGCCAGGGGCAATTCACCAAAGTTTCATGCCACGAAAAATTCTGTCAATTCCAATTTGTAAAAGTTCCGTGCTGCGAATATTTGTGGCTTTACAGCATTTTTCAGTGAGAGCATGGCCATGGATGTTACGAAAGTCATGTTGCCAGTCAACCCAGCCAAGTGATGGTTGAAGTTAACGAGAAAAAACACAAAACTCTAACAATCCACACACAGTGATGATAATGAAAAATCAATTGACTTGAAAGATAAAAATTGAAAACTTTGTCTCTAAATGAACAATAGGACACAACTGAGGGATACTTACGGAAAGTTTACTCATGTTTTCTCTGTCCTTGAAATTATATGTTGAATCCACATGATGGTCATTACAAATCAGTTAAAAGATGGGAAAAGATGAAAACCTAGTCTCAAAATGAAAACAGATGAGGATGTTTGAGGGAAGTTTCCCATGAACTGGTCTGTGCTTGAAATTGTGTGTCAAATCCAATCCTATTAATAGCGAGCTTCTCCTTTTTTCTTTTTTTTAAGTCATCTGCTTCATGTCAGTATGTTAATTCAAATAGAATGTGCTGTTCACAGAATCTATCTGAATACATGTGTATCTGTAAATGATGTCTGAAGACTTCCCAGTGAGTTGATTCTTATCTCAGAGCTAACTTGTATCTACTTCTATCTCTATTTTTTTTCTACCTCACTCTATGCGAAAAGTTTATGTGAAGTTTACTTTGATGGAAATCAATTCATGTTAGAAACAATATCTTTCAGAAAGAAGGCAGCTGTGAAATGAAGGATATAAGGTCTATCAAAACTTCTGTGTAATGGCACAGAAATCAAGAAAGAAAGTTATAACTTCGAACATTAGTAAACTGTTATATATGGCATTCCATAGAAGAATCTATTGAGTTGCCTCGTTAATGTCACTTTATCAGTGAACATGTATACCAAGAACTTCTCATTTGTTTTCTTAATCAGTATCACAAAGTTCACATCTTTCTCTGAGATTTTACTTGTTCTCAGAATATAAGAAGAAAGCAACGTCCCTTAATGTATACAATAATGACACTCCTGAAGTGAATGTTAGGTCATCAAAAGTTTTGGTCTTTTTGCGCACACAAAGAAAAATGTTATGCAAGAACCAGCATCTTCTCATGACCAGTTATCTGGTGGTATGATTTGGACACCACTCTGGCTTCTCAAATTCGTATACATTTCCAACAGTGTCATAAATGTTTTACTCTTCTCTTTGTGTGATGTTGCTCAAGTATAAACAAATCAGGTGTGCTTTTTATTATTTTTCTTTTATACTATTAAACTTACTCTCATTGATGTAATTATATGTGTACATATTTATTCATCAGTATAGCAGTCAAGCAGCATGCCAATGGCTAGAATGCCCGAGAAATTTTACCAGATCTTGGAAATAGATTCAACTCATTCTTAACAATGGATGTTACCAATAGTTCGAGTCCATTCAGTTGCAATTTACATACTACACGTATTCTTTTTACCCCCCTCCTGCGTGCATGTAATCCGTGTGTAACTGTGAAGTGATTTTACATGAACTTTCTTAGATGATAGTGATGACAATCGACATGTTTTATACAAAATGGTCCATTTTCCCCCAAATTGTTTGAGAGATTCTGCCATAGATTTTGTATATTTTTTCTCTTCTATATTTGATATGTCTATGAAGTTATTTGTATTTTCTATGTGTGCAAAGAAAAAATCCAATCAGTGATTTTTGTCAAAGAGCTTATGTGTGTTTTGTCTTCATTGAGTATTATTATATGCAATAAATGCACCTATGGGAATTGTTGATGCGTAGGCCTATACACTATACATAGGCCTTAGTGCATTTGTATTTTTATATCATATATACATTATATATGTTATATATGTATGTATATATATATATATATATATATATATATATATATATATATATATATATACATACATAATATACATGTGTGTGTGTGTGTGTGTGTTGTACACCAATGAAAGATACACATATAACCGACAAAAAACATACAATCAAATGAAGCCTCATACTGGAGCCCCCCTAATCATATAACCACATGCAATAAAATACTCCCATCTTATCTTTAAACCCCTCTGATATCTGATATCAATATTAGGTCCATGTTAACAACAAAATTAATATGAACAAAAATAAGCAGCTGTATTCTTCTCTCTTGTGCTACTAAATCATTTGTTCCGACATACAGTACAATATATTTTGGGTTTTTTGGTTGAAATCATAACATGTTTATATAAGAGAAATGACATGAAATTCTGCATGACTCGCAGAAAAAGCTATCTTGATCAACCTAATCAAGCCAATCCATATCTGCCTCATTACACACACACACACACACACACACACACACAAAAAAAAAAAAAACGTGCTGCTGAATCACCTTTTTTTTTACAAACCTTTTTATTTTTGCAACGCATACTCTATAATTATATACAAAAATTATATCAAATTCAGCATAACTCTTAGAAAAAAAAACTATCTTGATCAACTTGATCTAATTAATCAATATCTGCTTCATTACATAAACTCCCTCACACTCAATTTCAATTCAATTTCAACTTTATTTTCACCTCCATCAAAATGAACAAAGAAATTTATGTACATTGCATATACACGGGATATTTGTGATACCGAACAAAATTTGAAAAGGTACATAAGAAAATTATGAAAATGAAAAGTAGATGTGATTACATCTTTATTAAATACATAAAGCGTATAATACAAGTCAACTAAGGATGAGGATGGAAGTGGAGGGTCCCACTAAGAAGCAAAGCTTGTACGATATGGGACCCTCAGAAAAATACACAAAACATCAATATAAAACACAATAATAAACGAACCGATGTCAACTGACATCAAAATGATTGGGAAGAGGAAAAAGAGAGAAAAGGAAAGGAAAACAAAAGAGGAAAAAAAGAGAGGAAAAAAAGGGAGAAAAAAGAGGGAACTACAGCATGTGCCATCGTGGACGCAAGCAATCTGGATTTCATAATGTAAAATAAGTGATAAAATACAAGCTGGATTGAATGTAATGCAAAACAGTTTTATACGTAGTTATGTTGGCAAGAATGCAGGAGAAAAAAAAAACACATCGTTATATTTAGAACACAGACAGGGACATAGTTTAATAGAAGGACTTATGTAAAAAAGAATGATGACTTGACTGAGATGATAAAGGGAAACTAACTCTGTTGGATGTTGTAAAGTTTCAATAAAAATGATTTTAATTTATTCTTAAAGGAATTCAGAGATTGAGCTGTAGTAATGTTACTGGGAAGTGAATTCCAGTACTTTGGCCCGTCGTAAATAAATGTGTTTTGAGCCAACAAAGTTCTCAGAAATGGCAAATGGAAATCATTTGATCGCCGTGTTGGATAATTATGAATGGATTGATTTCTTTGAAACATTGTTTCAAATATATTTGGGAGATTATTTTTATTATAATTATACATAAATTGTCCTAGATTAAACAAATACAAATCATTAATTTTCAATATTTTATGCTCATAAAATAGTGGGTCAGTATGGGACAAAAATGCAGTATGACATATAACACGGAGTGATTTCTTTTGCAATAAAAGTAATTTATCTAAGAATGTTTTATATGTATTTCCCCACGCGAGAATACCGTAACTTAAATATGGCAATATTAAGGATGAATATAATACGAGCAGGGACGACAAAGGAAAACAAAACTTAAGCTTATTAATTATACCAATATTACGTGAAATAATTTTACATATACTGTCAATATGAAATTTCCAGGACAGCTTATTGTCAACTGTTACTCCAAGAAATTTTATATGGGAAACATTTTCGAGTGGAGTACCATCTAAAACAATATCAACAGGTAATGCCTCAGTAGAATTACTAAAGAGCATATATTTAGTTTTTTGAAGATTAAGAGATAGCTTATTTGCTTTTATCCACTGGGCAACATTTTCTAATTCTAAATTTATTGTATTAACAAGGGTAAAAAGATTGTTGTGTGAAAAAAATAGATTTGAGTCGTCTGCAAAAAGAATAAAAGAAAGAACATCTGATGATCTACAAAAATCATTTATGTAAACAGTAAACAACAGTGGACCTAATAAACTTCCCTGTGGCACCCCACATTTAATATTTAATATTTGTGAATTACAACCATTTAAGGAAACATATTGTTTCCTGTTCATGAGGTAGCTCCTGAACCACTCCAAGGCCTTCCCACGCACTCCATAATGGTGTAATTTGTTAAGTAAAATATCATGATTGATGGTGTCGAAGGCCTTGGAGAAGTCCAGGAACAAACCTATCAAATGAGAAGATTTATCGATAGCATGTGCCACTTTTTCTATAAAACTCAATAATGCATGTGTGGTGCTATGTTTCTCCCTAAATCCAAACTGAGAATTCGTAAATATATTATTAAATTTAAAGAAATTAATAGTTCTTTTATAAATAATTTTTTCAAGAATTTTTGACAATGCACTTAACAAAGAAATTGGTCGGTAATTATTTACATCTAATTTGTCACCTTTTTTAAACAAGGGGATGACTTTTGCTATTTTCATACTTTCGGGGAAGGTGCCATTAAAAAGGGATAGATTAAATATATGAGCTAAGGGATCCGCAATTGACGATATTACCCCCTTTAAAAGAAAATTGCTGATGTCATCGTGCCCAGCACTTTTTTTGGAACTGAAATCAGAGACAATATTAATTATCTCCTGAGTGTATGTTGGATTAAAAAATATTGAACTAGAATTTGGGGGACCCAAAAATTCGGAAAAATGTTTTGTGGAGGGAGGAATATTACTTGCCAGGCTTTCCCCAATTGAAGAAAAATGGTTATTCAAAATATCACAAATTTGTTGAGAATCTTCAACAATTTCACCATCAAATCTAATTTTTGTAATATTTGACTTAACATTTGATATATTCATGGCTTGCTTTAAAACTTTCCATGTATTTTGCATATCATGCCTGTAAAATTGTAACTGATTAGTATAATATTTTTTCTTTTCTATTCGTATAATTTTCGTCAAAGTATTTTTGTAACTAGTGTATTTCAACTTTGATTGCTCAGTACGTTTCATTTTAAATCTGTAATATAAATTATTCTTTCTATTTATTGAACGCAGGAGCGATTTTGAAATCCATGGGAGCCTGGGTATTTTTTTGTAATTAGCTGATTTTTCTCTACGTTTTGGAATACAAATGTCCAAATGTTGGATAAAAATCTTCATAAAATATTCATAAGACAAATTAACATCATCTGTATCAAAGATACAGGACCAGTCTGCGGTGTCTAAGCTAGCACCTAGCCTAGCTATACTTTCATGAGTAATTCTTCGTTTAAATATATTGTTGTTTTTATTATTAACTGTTTCATTTAAAGAAAAACCAGTCGAGATGGGGAAATGATCGGTGATATCTGAGAGTACTACAAAAGAATCAGGAGGAGGAAGAATGTTACAAAAAATGTTATCAATTAAAGAAACAGATTCATTAACTATACGTGTGGGTTTAGATATTAAGGGTAAAAAAGAGGCAGACAAAAATATTTCCAAAAAATCTTGCGACATATTATTCTGTTTTAGTAAATCTATATTGAAATCACCCATTATAAAACAATTTTTATGGATAAAAAGTGGGTTTTTAACCAGATCCGAAAAATAATCTAAAAATGATTTAGTATTCGCGTTTGGTGGTCTATATACTACACCTATGATTATATTTTTGCTGCCTGGAACTGTGATTTCAATAAATAAAGACTCAAACAAATCAGTCATTCTGGTGAACTCATCGCGGACTACATAATCATAATTTTGTTTAACATATATGGCAACGCCTCCACCTACCCTATTTTGTCTGTTATTAACCACTAAATCGTACCCGTCGAGAGCGAAGGGAAGACTGGAGTCATGAGAGAGCCAGGTTTCGGTTAAACCTACCGCCGAGATATTATGCATGATGGGACTATTTAAAAATAACCTCAATTCTTCAAAATGCTTATTGATACTTCTAATATTAAAATGTAAAAGAGAAAAAGTAGTACTATCATATTCCTTGACAACATTGGTAAATTGGGATTGAGTAAGATATTCAGAAGACGGACTTTGCAATTGGTTCTCTGTGTCAAAATCATAATCTAATTCTTGCGGCGATGAATTAAAACTGTCAGAAACATAATTATCAAAAAAATTGTCATTTTGATTGATATTTGATTCGTTTTGTTCAAAAGAAGGTCCTGCCAAATCAAAAAAGTCATCATCATTAATTGAATTGAATGCTGTGTCTATAGAATTGCGTATTAAAGGGTGAGCGTGTTGTCCGTTGCTTGAGTCCACGAGGGCACCTGTAGAGGGCAGTAGAGAACAATTTGACTGTGGAGATTGTTGCAATATTGCAGTTACACATTTTATCGTTGTCTCTTAATATAACGTTGTCTACAAAGGAAAATAGGATCGTCCTATACATAACATTAATACGATCTAAGTAGGCACAAACATAAAGAGAACAGTTTGTCATAAGCATGAATACTAATATTCAAAATAAGTTATAATAAAACTCCGGTAATTGTTCTTTATCCGATCAATAGAAGGAACACATGTATGTAATACGTATTGTGTTATGACAGAAGAGACATCTCAAGTCTCATAGGGACCGCCAACCGCCACTATATAGGGCAAATACTAGGTTGCCAAGGGCAACTCTAGGAAGGAAATCCTTACCCGAAGAATCAATTTTACAAGAAATGAGAAAAAAAAAATAACCGTTTTTATCATTAATTCTATACGGATTTCTCCTCTCCCATAACTGCAGCGCAAAAGCTCACCCATCCCTATGCCCCAAAAAGACCAACACGCTGGGACCGCCGACGGCCAGTATATTATATAGGGCAAATACATGGTTGCCAAGGGCGACTCTGTAGCGAACAAGGCACACACCAATTTCGAGCAAGTTACAAGTTGACATAATATATTGTGATGAACTGTATTAAACTGTGCAGCCGGTCCACAGTACTGCGTGAGTGGAGAAGAATACAATACTCGGCTGATACTGTCAGTTCTGATGGCACCCGTTGGCAGATGCCATCCTGGACAAAAAGAACATGTAGGGCAAGTACACGGTTGCCAAGGGCAACTCTATAGCGAACAAAGCACACACCAAATTCGAACAAGTTACAAATTGACATAGTATGTTGTAATAAATTGTATTAAACTGTGCAGCCGGTCCACTGCGTGAGTGGAGAAGAATACAATACTCGGCTGATACTGTCGGCACCGGTTGGCAGATGCCACCCTGAACAAGAAGAACAAACTCAACAATTCACCCTGGATAACTACACAACCTGTATAAGATGCTTAAGCGTGTTTCAATAATGATAATGAAATTTAGCTTGTGTACGTTGACTGCTAAAAGGTTGAGTAATTTGGGAGCATACCTAGATATTCAAAACATCAGCTGATTGAGTTCTGAATTGGTGTGCCAATTAATCAGAAAAATATTTCGACCAAGAGAGAGTGAGAGAGAAAAAAACACCCAAACACATTTTATTAACTTATTGTCGTTATCGTAAAGGGTATATCAACAACAACAACAAAGTATTAATTGCAGTCAGTTTTAGTCAATATTGAAAAATTTTTTTTGCATAGGTTATGGCATAGACGTGGATTTAGTTGCGATGGATCATAACCCCGTGCAGGCTCTAAACGCAATAAAATGCCGAAAATCATAACAACATATTTATCACATGGATTATGATACAAACATAGATTTGGTTACAACGAACCCTTACCCCGTGCAGGCTCTAGATTACAATAAAGTGACCTGACAACCATCATGCCTGCCGGGTACAGATCTCAAACAGCTACAATCTAAAGGAGCCCATGCCCGAGGAATCCATTTGGAGAGAACAGGGGAGAGAACCAGCAATGGGCTTGAAAACAAGGAATGTCTACGAATAAACCGTATTTATCATTCATTCTTATACAGATTTCTCCTCTCCCACAGCTGCAAAGCAATAGATCTCCTCATCCCTATGCCGAAACAAGATCCACACGCTGGGACCGCCAACCATTGTATTATATAGGACAAGTAACAGTTGCAAAGCGCAAGGCACACATCGAATTCGAACAAAAGACAGGTTAACATTTAAATCATTGTACTGTAATACACTGTATATATGGCCGGTCCACTGCGTGAGTGGAGAAGAGTATAACATTCGGCTGTTACTGTATGCAGTTCAGATGGCACCCGTATAGATGCCATCCTGAACAAAAAAAAAAAAAAAAAAAAAAAAGGAACAGACTGTACAATTCACCCTGGGTAACCATACACTACCTGCATCAAATGCTTAAGGGTGTTGCATTAATGATAATGAAATGTAACTTGCATACGTTTACTAATAAATAAATTTGAGTAATTTGGGAGCATACCTCTCATTTAAAAAAAAAAAAAAAAAAAACATCAGTTGTTGGAGTTCTGACTGAGAATGCTAATTAATCTGAAAAAATATATCGACCAAAAGAGAGAGAGAAAAAAAAAATCCCAAAACTCATTTTTTATTTATTATTATTACATCATGAAGGTATTTATCAACAACAACAACAAAACATTCATTGCTGGTAGGTTTAGTAAATATTTAGAATCATAACATCTCGCATGTATTGTGATGTGAACGTGGATTTGGTTGCATGGACCATAACCCCTTGCAGACTCAAATCACAATAAAATACTGGAAATCATAACAGCGTATTTATCACATAAATTATGGTATGAACACAGATTTGGTTACAATATACCATTACCCTGTGCAGGCTCTTGATTACAGAAAGTGACCTGACAATCATCATGCCTGCCGGGTACAGATCTCAAACAGCTACAGTCAAAGGGAGCCCATGCCCGAAGAATCAATTCGGAGAGAACCAGCAATGGGCTTGAACACAAGGGATATCTATAAATAAACCATTTTTATCATTTATTATTTTAAGGATTTCTCTTCTCCCATAGCTGCAGGGCAAAAGATCACCCCGTCCCTAGTATGCCCCAACAAGATCCACACGCTGGGACCGCCAATAGTTACTACATAGGGCAAGTACACGGTTGCCAAGGGCAACTCTAAAGCGCAAGGCACACGCCAAATTCGAAAGAAATGCAGGTTAACAGAATTATGTAGGGCCTATTGTCACACCAATTGTATTATAATACACTGTGCAGCCTGTCCACTGCGTGAGTGGAGAAAAATATAGCATTCGGCTGATGTCAATTAATCAGAAAAAAAAAAACTATATCTCAACAAAAGGATATAACTAACTATCATTATATCATAAGGGTATTTATCAACAACAACAAAAAAAAAAAACTGTAATTGCAGGTGGGTTTGATGAATATTGAGAATCATAACAGATATCTCTCACATGGATAATGCGGTAGGCGTGGATTTGGTTGTCACGGACCATATCCCGTGCTGGATCTAATCGCAATAAAATTCCGGCAATCATATCAATATATTTATCACATACACTATGATATAACCATAAATTTAACTACAATGAATCCTAATCCCGTGCAGGATCTAGATTACAATAAATTGATCTGACAACCATCATGCCTGCAGGGTACAGATCTCAGGCAGCTACAGCGTAAGGGAATCCTTGCCCGAGGAATCAATTTGGAAGGAACCAGCAACGGGCTTGTTCACAAGGAACATCTATGAATAAACCGTTTTTATCATTTATACGGATTTCTCCTGTTCCATAACTACGGAGCAAAAGATCACCCCATCCCTATGCCCCAAGAAGACCAACACCCTGGGACCGCCAACCATCACTATATGGTGCAAGTACACGGTTGCCAAGGAAAACTCTATAGCGAACAAAGCACACACCAAATTCCAACAAAATGCAGGTTAACATATTATAAATACATTGTACAGACAGCCGGTCCACTGCATGAGTGGAGAAGAATATAACACTCGGCTGAGACTAAACAATCTGCATAAAATGCTTAAGCGTTTTGCATTAATGATAATGAAGTGTGTATAGCTTGCGTACGTTGACTGCTAAAAGGTTGGGTAATTTGGGAGCATACTAATAGCTCTATTTTCAAATCATCGGCTGTTAAGGTTCTGAATTGAGCTACCAATTGATTGAAATATATATGTGTATACATATATATATATATGTATTTATCACTTCATACATTTAGATTTGGTTGGGATGGATCATGACATCGTGCAGACTCTAATCACAATGAAGTGACTTGACAACCGTCATGTCGGCCAGGTTAAACTCCTACAGCCTAAAAGGAAACCTATACTTGAGGAATCCATTTGGAGGAAACCAGTAATGGACTTGTTTACCAGGAACATCTATAAGTAAACCGGGTTTTTTTATCATTCATTCAATACGGATTTCTCCTCTCCCACAGTTGGAGAGCAAAACATCACCCAATCCCTATGCGCCAACAAGACTAACACTGAGGAACTCTTTACATGATTTCGGATAAGAACAAGGTTGCCAGGGGCAACACTAGTAACCAAGACACACCAAATTTGAGCAAGTTACACCTGCTGTAATACACTGTGCATACAGCCGATTCATTGCGTGAGTGGAGAAAAATGTGATACTCGGCTGATACTGAATTCAGTTCAGATGGCACCCATTTGCAGATGCCATACTGAACAAAAGGATCCGACTGTATAATTCACCCTGGGCAACTATACAAACTGAATAGTCATGCTTAAGCGTGTTTCATTAATGATAGTGAAATGTAGCTTGCGTACGTTAACTGCTGAAGGGTTGTAATACACTGTGCAGCTGGTTCAAGACACAAACCAAATTTGAGCAAGTCACACCTGCTGTAATACACTGTGCAGCCGGTTCATTGCATAAGTAAAGAAAAATATAATACTCGGCTGATATTGTATTCAGTTCGGATGGTACCCATTTGCAGATGCCATTCTGAACAAAAGGAGAAAAAAAAAAGAAAAATACAGTATCTTGATATACATTTGGCACTGCAAGTTGACAGCAATTCTAGTAAATTTTGGATTCATTGTCTTCTACCATTTCACTTTAGTATCTTAATATACATTTGGCACTGTACGTTGACAACAATTCTAGTAAACTTTGGATTCATTTACTTCTACCACTTCAATTTAGTGTAATGAAAAACCGGAATATTTGTAATCATGCAAAACCAGTGTGTTTTTATAAGGAAACCAGTGCGCATATTTTAACCAAACCAACATCATTGAATTTTTGAGCGCAATAGGTATACCTAATGAAAAACCAATACGCACATTTTAATTAAACCAACATCATTGAATTTTTGAGTGCAATAGATATACCTAAAATATAATTTCTGAGTTGCTCATGCAGGACAATAGGTATCTATCATATCATAATCATGTACAACTGGGCCAATGTTACTGATCTTCTCTGTAGGGTACACAAAACTTCAGTTGAAGTTATAAGAAATGTATATAGGAGATGACTACTCACTCGAAATTAAAGGGAGCGCCTCCGGTTTGGCGCCATTTTCCGGCATAGAATCTCAACTTGGTACCTTTGCTGTACATTTCTTGGACTTGTTTCTTCCATTTCTGTTTTTCTTCCAGGTCAGTCTGCGTCAAGTCGTCGATCATGAAATATCGCTCGTCCTTTAGGATTTCTCTGGCACGACGGATGACATCTACTTTTTCTCTGTATGAGAGAAACTTTATCAAGATGTGCCTGGGACGACCTTCCACTTTGCGACCATCACGATGAGCTCGCTCCACCTTTGTGGTCATCTTGAATTTGGACCGCAGGATGTCTTCGACGATGTGGGCGCAGTCTTCCCTCTGGTCATTTGGTGTTTCAGGGATTCCCACGATGCGGATGTTATTCCTCCTGGATATTCTTTCGGTTTTGTTTGTTTCCGCTTTGTTCTTCAATACTTCGGAGCGGAGTTCGGCAATTTCTTTTTCCATTCTTTTCATTCTACCTTCCATTTCCTTTTGTTTGACTTCGAGATCATCGACCCGTTTGCTCTCAAATTGGATAGAAGCTTCAATGTTGGCCTCAAGATCGCTCAACTTCCCAAGGAACTTGTCGACAGCATCTTGGATCATTTTATTGAATCCGCTGGTAGCTTCCTTGAAATATGCGTCCAAGCTTCTAGGGGTTTGCACATTGGGAGGTGCAGAGGCCAGTGCTTCCTTATCGGCGGGCATAGTGGTGCCTCGATCTGGGTGCGTTGGGTTGGTTACCGTCGTGGAGGCGACAGCCATATTTGTGACGTCATCAGGCACCAGTTCAACAGATTCCGCATCGCTGGCTGTTTGGCCTTCCAACGACTCTCGCTGGGAAGCGGCCGGAGTCATGGGCGCAGGGTTAGTGACCTTCGGGTTCGGACTTGACGGGCTGTTTGCACGTACCTGGGTTGCGGGTTTTCTCACAGAAGGACCATAGTTTTTTGCCTTTGTAGCGGCTAACCGTTGCGGCCGAGCAGATTTTTGTTGGTCCATCCTCAGGCGATGTTTCTAACTTTGTCGTTTTGTCAGAATGTGAGACCCGAAAAAATGAAGTAGACGTCCCAATTTGGTGAAATTTTGTTACTTTTGCGAGACAAACGAAATTGCCGCGTGCGTCTCAGTCCATAGCGCCCTCTATCTCTCTTGAGAATACAGCATTTCCCAAAACCTGCAGTAAACTGAAAAAAAAAGCATGCTTGAACATGCACATGCACACCACGCACACGCATACACACCCGCATTCAGAAATATATTACACTGTGCCTTTAAATTTATACCGCACGCGTCCCTACACTCCTTAACTGCAAACCACTATTCATAGTTGGTATGAATTTTGACCACTATCTGCATGCATTTTATCATGATAGCACATTAAAGAGCGATTCCTGGAGTTGACAGGAGAAAAATAAGTAGGGACCCACAAAAATAAAACAGTCTACAGTGACGCTTTGCCATTTCTACCAATGTCATCCTGTCGTCCTTTCCTCCGTTGGTGTAATCTTTCGGCTTCTTTCATTCTCTCAACCCTTTGCTTGTTTGTTTGTTTTTATTTCCGAAACAATAAAATCATATACAAGATAAACAGTGTTGAACATGACATAACTAAAACATGAATCAAGATTGAAGTATCAAAATACAATGAAAACAAGTTGACATGTGACAATGATGATAACATGTAACGGTGGATAGCCCATTTCAGATCTATCAACATGATAGATCTGTTCTTCCATGGGGTCCAAGATTTATAAACATATAATAACTAACATGTCTTTAATTCATACCAAACATAATATCTAAAATCATATCACAAAACAATCCCTCAAACACCCCCTCCCTCCCACTCCCCCCCCCCCCCCCCCCGACTCATCTTCGATCTCTGGTGACATAGAGTAATATACATGTAAATACATACAACATTTTTATATTCATCAATTCATTTTCAATAATTCTACTATTTTACGGTTCAAAATCTACATATACAATTTTTGATTTCTCTATTGAAATCAGTAAGGCTGCTGGACTGTCTAATAGACAAAGGTAGATCATTGTACAATGTACTACCACGATATCAAAGTGTACGTTTGCAATTTTGAGAATTTTTGTTATAAACGGATTTGATATTACCAGATTAGACAGATCTCAAGAACAGACCAACAAAAAGCGTGGCGGTGGAGTATGTATCTACGTCAATAAAAGATGGTGTACTAATTTCACTGTTAGGCATTCTGTCTGTAATGAAGACGTGGAAATGCTTTGTGTGTCCTTCCGTCCATTTTACCTGCCCCGTGAGTTTAACCAAGTGCACATATTCTTGGTTTACATTGCCCCTGATGCCAACGAAACTCAATCTGCGCGGTATATTCAGGACATTGTTGGGGAGATGGAAGCTCAGTCACCGGATTCACCAAAAATTGTATTGGGGGACTTCAATCACTGTCGTTTAGAAGACGAGATGCCAAACTATTGCCAAGTCATTGATAAGCCCACTCGAGGTGAGAACATTCTGGACAGATGTTACACTTCAGTTCCAAACGCTTACAAGTCCGTTGTTCGACCAGGGATTGGCCTGTCAGATCACAATACAGTGCACCTGCTACCTAAATACCGTCAAAAACTCAAAACCCACAAAGTAGAAAAGAAAGCGGTGCAAGTGTGGAACGATGACGCAATCGTCAAACTTCAAACGTGTTTTCAAATTACTGACTGGGACGTTTTCTTTGAGGCATCAGATGACATCAATGAAATCGCTGACGCGATAAACGACTACGTGGTGTTCTGTCAGAATCTTCACATACAAAATAAAACTGTCCGTGTATATCCTAATAACAAACCCTGGATCACAAAGCATTTAAGAGACATAGTCAAGGCTAAACGTGATGCCTTTGTTGCGGGAGATCAACAATTGCT
Source organism: Diadema setosum (assembly GCA_033980235.1). NCBI lineage: Eukaryota > Metazoa > Echinodermata > Echinoidea > Diadematoida > Diadematidae > Diadema > Diadema setosum. The sequence continues at coordinate 7,357,843 of CM067067.1, forward strand.
CAGATCCCTTCATCTGGATATGAAGCGGGAGGTAGAAAATGCTAAAAGGAAATACAAAGAGAAGTTACAGAGTTATTTTCAAGCTAATAAGCCCAGGGAGGCATGGCAGTGCCTACAGTCTATGACGGATTATAAGCCACGGCGGGACCAAACTTTTGCTGACATTGACGACCCCCAAATGATGGCAAGTGAACTTAACACATTTTTTTGCCGATTCGATACCAACGAATTCATCGATGTCATCGAGGCACAAAAGGATGAACTTCACCGTATGTTTGATGAATCTGTGACAGTGAACGAGAACGATGTCTACCTTCAGTTCAGTAGAGTCAACCCCCGGAAAGCTACAGGGCCTGATAAAATCTGTGGGAAACTACTGCGACATTGTGCAAGAGAATTAACATCACCTTTTTGCTCGTTATTTCAAATGTCTCTGGACGAGAAAGTAGTCCCTAATTGCTGGAAATCATCTATTATTATTCCTGCAGCAAAGACGCCCCGCCCATCCCAACACAATGATTACCGCCCAGTGGCTCTAACTTCTGTGGTTATGAAGTGCTTTGAGCGAATCATCGTGAAGAGTCTCCTCCAGCCAATCAGAGAACTGATTGATCCTCACCAGTATGCATATCAGCAGAACAAATCAGTTCAAGACGCTGTTCTCTATCTGACACATCTACTGTACAAGCACACCGACGAGACGAAAACCTACGTGCGCACTGTGTTTGTAGATTTCTCTTCTGCATTCAACACAATTCGGCCCCATATACTCGTTGAAAAATTGAAGCGACTTGGAGCGAGACCATCGATTATCCTCTGGATTGTGGACTTTTTACAAAGTCGGATCCAACGAGTGCGAGTGCGGGACGCCATGAGTGAGCCCATTGTTACCAACATAGGTTCTCCTCAGGGCTGTGTGCTCTCTCCCATTCTGTTCGTGCTCTATACCAACGATTGCCGCTCATCTTCAGAAAACGTGTCTGTTTTGAAATACGCGGACGACACCGTCATTGTTGGACATATTAAGGAAAATGAGTGTGAATATACGCAGTTCCTGAACTGGTTCATTAACTGGTGTGAGATGAACTTTTTAGATTTGAACACATCAAAAACTAAAGAGATGATTATTGATTTCAGAAATCGCAAATCCATGGAACCAAGCAGTCGTCCAGTGAATATGAACGGGCAGAACATTGAGATTGTACACTCTTACAAGTACCTAGGCACTGTAATCAATGACAATCTGAAATGGGAAGACAATTGTAGGGAGTTGTACAAGAAAGGTCAGCAGAGATTGTATTTTCTTCGCAAATTGAACTCTTTTCATGTCGATTGCTCCATCATGAACTTGTTCTATAAAGCTGTCATAGAGAGTATTCTTGTACATGACTGTGTGGTCTGGTTCACCGCATGCCGAAAGGGAGATCTCTCTTTGATCAAAAAGATTGTCAGACAGGCGGAGAAGATTCTTGGTGTACAACTACATTTTGAAGATCTTTGTAGGAGTAAAATTGTTGGAAAGGCCAAATCAATCATGGATAATGGGCTTCATCCTCTTAATGATTTACCTTATGTAGTGTTGAGGTCAGGGAACAGGCTGAGGTCGCTTCGATGTAGAACAAGCAGGTTCCTGGACTCCTTTGTGCCTAGCTCGATTAGAATGTTGAACGGAGGGACATTTCTCAGATTGTAATATCTTGCTTGTGTAGAGTTTTGTGTTATGATCAAATCTGTATTATTTCAAATATCAGATATATGTATATCATTATTGGGTATGAGTGGATGAAGCCGTGTTTATAAATATTGCCCCAAGGTTGGTTTGTTTGCTCGTATGTTTTAAATTCAGTGTATATCTTGTCATTCGACAAAGATTTTATAGGGCAAGTTCTGGGCTATTTGGTCAAAGGCCAAAGGTTAAAGTCAAGTGAAAATATTAGTTTAGGAGTATATAGAATGATTATGACCGTGGTGTGATGTACATATATATTTCTTTTGTCAAAAACACATAGATCCATATTTTTGTACCTTCACATACATGCACACACACACACACACACACACACACACACACACGCACACGCGTATGTATCCTCCAAGATTTTTAGACAATCATTATTAACATATAAACATGCATTCATTTGTATTGTTTATATTTCCTATACAGTTATTACCAATTGACACATATTTATACACCCGCATATATTATATGCACACCACATCCAATACAATGTTGACTCGTACAGATTAATACTTCTTTAATGTTATATATCTATGATAATGATGGTGATATTGTATCGCTGTATATCTTGTGTATGTCTACCATGTCTATGTATCTATGCTACAATGTATGTGTGTGCTTTGTATAATATGTATAATGTATTGATGTAACCGGATATGCATTCAAACATACCAACTATCAATTGACACATATTATCTATACACCCGTATATATCAATTATGCACACCACATCCAATACAATGTTGACTTATACAGATTAATATTTCTTGATGTTATATATAATGACAATGATAGTGATATTGTATTGATGTATATCTTTTGTATGTCTATCATGTCTATGTATCTATGTTACAACGCATACGTGTGTTTTGTATATGTATGTAACCGGATATGCATGCAAACAAAACAAATTTCCAGAAACGGACAATAAAATTGAATTGAATTGAATTGAATTGAATAGAATCAATTTCTCACATTGTCTTAAAGAGTAACTGATTTTTTTGTAAATACATTTATCACGTAAATAAGTAGGTGCCATTTCATGAAGAATTTTGTACATCATCAAATAAACATGCCTTGTGCTGCGACTTTGTAAAGTTTCCCACTTCAGATTATAATGAATTTCACTTATTGATTTATGTTCAGACGACTTTACTTTGAGTATTATCCTGCCTGCTCTGTTTTGTAGTTTCTGTAACGTTTCTACATGGGATTTGGCTGCTGAGTGCCAGATCATATCACCATAATCAAAATGTGGTAAAAATTACGGAATTATACAGTAATTTCATAGTTGATTCGTTGACGAATCCTCTCACTCTGCCCAGAAAACTTATCATCTTACTAATCTTTTTACACAATTGCCCAATATGTAAGTCCCATTTTAACTGCGAATCAATGATAATGTCTAGATACTTGAAACTTTCAACTTGAGATATAAATTTGTTCTTTATTCTTAAGTTGAGTGTACTATGTTTATGAAGCATATGTTTTGTGCCGATTAACAAAGAGACAGTTTTTGAACAGTTTACGTTCAACTTATTATAATTCATCCACACGTTTAATTTCTGTAATTCTTCATTAAGTACATGTTCTATTATTTTCGGATCTCTATTTGAATAGTAGATGACAGTGTCGTCTGCATAAAAATGTTTCGAACATTTATCGAAGCAGTTTGGCAAATCGTTTATGAATAACAAAAACAATATCGGACCAAGTATAGATCCTTGTGGTACCCCATGAGTCATCGGTAATTCTGATGGTAACGTACCGTTAACTGCAGTTCTTATATGTCTGCCTTTTAAATAGCTATGAAACCAGTCTGAGGATTTACCCTTAAGTCCTAAGGTAGAAGCAAGCTTCTCCAGTAGAATGTCAATGTCAACCAGATCAAAAGCCTTTGGAGGTCAACAAAAACAGCTCCAGTGTACATGCCATGGTCAAGTGACATAAGCCAATCATCTGTTACCTTAATTACAGCAGTGCTTGTCGAGTGCAATTTTCGAAATCCAGACTGATGGTGAGTGATAATGTCATTGTCTAACACAAATCGGATCAGTTGACGTTGGACGATTTTTTTCTAAGAGTTTCGAGACGCATGGTAAGAGAGATTGCTGATTGCCATTAAAGATCTCTTAGTTCCATTCTCTTACCTGGTCGCTGCATTCACTTTCTAGATAGTCCCTTATGAATGTTTGTATATATTATAATAATAATAATACATACATACATACATACAATTTCTATAGCGCCGTTCTTCTTTGATTAAATGCTCAAGGCGCTTTACAATTGTACATCAAAGCAAACAGACTGAAGATACAAGTACATCACCGTAATAGAAGAAGATGAAGAAGCAGAAGGAAAAAAAAAAAGACATGAAAGTCTCTATATGCCTACTCTGTATATGCACCTATTAAGATGGCCCACTCACAAAGATTAAAAAAAAAATCTACAGCACCTGAGAGTTGCCAAACATAATTGAGTGATTTGCACAATGAAGACTCTAATGTAGTTCATATAGGGACGAATCGAAAAGCATTCCAAGGTTTCTAATATACTCCAATGGTTCGATCTCGACGCCACACATCTGATTTTGATTTGGTAATGGCATAATCCAAGGACACTGGCGCATCCTGATTATGGATAAAGTGCATTTTCGCTTTATCTCTCAATCTATGAGTTCCCTATAATTTGAAATATCACCTGCGTTGTTTGGGGTTCGATTAAGAATCCGTCCTTTGATTGTGCCTATTATTGTGTGACTAATTGAAACAACTTGAAAGAAACAGCCTGATAGCTTACCAAATGAAATCAACGCAGCGGCTAGCGTAATTGCGGATCTGGCAATCATTTGAGTGTTTCGATGCGAGTTAGGGTGAAAGCTTTCATTTCCCAGTTTCCTTTTTCTTTCCCGCCAGCTAATGTCCGCAAGGCAACTCTAGGGTAAAAAGAAAAAAACTAACGAAACAAAGGTACTATTGACTCAATATTAAAGAAAAATGAAGGACAGCTCACAATAGTATGTCCTTGATGCGCTTGTGCGAGATGCTTGTTCATTCGACCTTAGCATATTGTTTTATGAATTGTGATGGGTATAAAGCCGCGAAGATGGATTTGCCATTTTTCACGAGTATCACTACAACCTAAAACTTGCACCTGTCTCTGCTGTATACTTCGGGCTCGGGTGATTCGGCGTTTCTGTTGAAGCACCATCACGAAAAAGTATATACCTGCCCACGTGAGCTACTACCAATGGTATACACCCATCGCTTGTTTAATATAGTTAAAAGAATGATTAATTCTTTGACTAGGTGGACTATCGTCACATCTGACATGGCTTATATTCGTGAAGCAGTCCTTTGCCTGTTCTTATTGTCTCACTCTTATCAACTGTCGGAAGGGAATGGTATGTATTTAGGCATCGACTTCAATGTATACCTGAGCTTAAAGGGACTGTACAGCAGAGACTCCAACCCAAAGCACCTTCTGATCTGGAGATTCTCCCGCCTGAAACCCCTAGCAAACGGGAGACTCGAACTTGATGTGTGCGAAGCGCGAAGTTCCTAGGGTTCTAGATGCTCTCTTGTGCTATCTAAGGCTTATTTTTTCAACATACGATAGAAATAAGTAAGAAATCCCTTCCAACGGGAGACAAAGAGCCAGGGCGGGAGAAATTAGATCTCAAACCGGAGAACGGGAGATTTTGCAAGAATGGGTTTTCGGTGGGAGATCTCCCGTCGAAAACGGGAGAGTTGGAGCCTCTGGTACAGTACTGGTTGAGGTGGGGATTCATGTTTTGAACATTCCTAAGTGAGATAATGAGAAACCTCTTATGAAATATGAAAGAGCATATGTAATTTTAAGAAGGATTCAACGTTTATTTGATGAAAATTGGTTTTCAAATGGCTGAGATATCCAAAAAAGTGCTGATAATAAAAGGCGACATGCCACAACTTTATCAGGATCTCTTTGTTTCACCTTGTTTTTGGATATCTCAGCTATTTCAAAACCGATTTTCATCGAATAAACTTTTGATACCCCTTAGAACTGCATTCTCTTGGAAATATCATAGAGTGGTTTCTGAATATCTTGCAAAACGTTAAAAGCTAAATCTTCACCTCGACCAGAACTGTACACACCCTTTAATTCCGAAGGTTCGTAAGTATGCACCCTAATTTTCTTTTCCGGATTAACGAACCTTTTATTTTTTTCATTCCACTATAGGCCTACCTACATGCACCAGGGTAAGGAGAGGCATCTACAGAGACCTACCGGGCCGGGGGTGGGGGGGGGGGGGGGGTGCGAAATTGGGCTAGTTTGACTTTGTGCTATATGTGAGTCCATTCTAATTTTGCTGTACAATTGTATTTTTATTTCAATGTTGTTATTAACTAAACAAATGAGATACTGGGTGTTTTTATCATCAGCTTTTGATTTTTTTTCTTGTACTGACTGAAAAACAGAGCACTGGAAAGCAATGTTCATGTTAATTGTGTCCAAATATGCGAATATTTCGTCATTTTGTACAGAAATACCGGTTTACATTACTGTCTTTATCATTTGAATGGAAATGAATAAAAGTTAAGAGAGAGTGTGTGCATGTGTAAATGTCCGAGTCTGTTTGAGGGCGGTGATAATGCTCAGTGGTTTACTGCTCCCTTCCCACAACCCACAAAAATCTAAGACACACGAATCATAATTGCAGTAGACCTAAAATTGCATTCCCCTTATAAATCGGGTGTTAAGCAGTCAAAAGTAGTCATTGATTGTTTGACTATCGCTTACCGAGGAATTGGTCTACCTTTCGAGCACATTGGTGTTTTTCATGCACATTGTGGGGTACATGATTTTAAAGGAAACCAAAAACCAAAGAGAAATGTGGATTGAGTGAAAGCAGCAACAAAGAACACATCAGTGAAAGTTTGAGGAAAATCGGACAATCGATGCAAAAGTTATGAATCTTTAAAGTTTTTGTGTTGGAACCGCTGGATGAGGAGACTACTTGAGTTTATGGTATAATGTGTGGACAACAATATAGAAAATATAAAGAAGATTAAACATGATTTCACTTTTCTAGCATAATGAAAGCGCACTTGACTAACCGCTTTCAGAAAGCAGGGAGAATAATTACTACCATTAACATATGTCAGTATCAAGTTGATGGAATGTGTAATCTTCATGAAAAATGAATTTTTGTGGAATTCTCTTTATATATTCTTTGTATTGTTGTCCACACTACGTTGTCATGAACTTTAGTAGTCTCCTCATCCAGCGGTTCCAGTACCAAAAACTTTAAAACTCATTACTTTTGCATCGATTGTCCGATTTTCCTCAAACTCTCACTGATGTGTTCTACTAATGTTGCTGCTTTCACTCAATCAACATTGCTCTTGGGGTTTTGTTTTCTTTTAAAAACGTCCATTCATTTCGTGTGTTTGGAATATTCGCGCAGTGTGCCCGGAAGGTTCATGGACCCACGGGGACAGCTGTTACTACTTTGCCTCCGTGAATGGGATGACTCGCAGCGCTGCTGCTCGCCGATGCGTGGGATCACAGCTCTTCGTGCCCAACACTCCAGCTGAGTGGAATTTCTTCAAATCAGCCATTCAACGGAATCCCGTCATCAACCTTGGAGGACAATCTCGAAACATTTACGCCGTCTGGGTGGGATGCGACGATAAGGCGGTAGACGACGTCTTCGAATGCAACGACGGGACTCGACTATCGATGGCGGCAGGTTGGTCTTTCACTCCCTCTCTCAAGCTCCCGTTGCATGAAATGAATGAAAACTTTAATAAAAACACACGAAATAAAAAAAGTACCTACGCGAAGTTCATGCTGTAACTGCTTCCAAGGCCTACGTGCCGTCACGTTCTGTTACGTTCACCACGTTTTACTTCTGCCTTCTAAGGGTTTCTCATTAGCGCCGTGACTGCCGTGATAATTTGTTTGTTTGATTGTTTGTTTGTTTTTTTTTTTTTACTTATTTAAAAATCTGACACGGCATCCACGGCAATAATGGCCTGTCCCGTTTACCCATCCTGCACCCCCCCCCCCCCCCCCCTGCGCACTGTCTCACCCGGCGTCCATCCCGTTTTGTCCATGGTGGTCTGAAACGTGATTGCAGTGGCCGCCGGGAACACGGTGTAAGCATAGGCCTATAGCATAGCGTAGCATGAGGTATCGAAATAATCGCAGAAAAGTTGCATTGCAGCAGGACGCTATAAAAAGATGTTAAATTCTTTTACATGCGTTTTAACACCAATGAATACAACCAGTTATTTTCAATCAATGTCATCCGTGGAAGTTGTATTTTCCTCAAAATACCGTGTTGAGGGAAAATAATTCATAACTCACAAGGGACTGCCAAGTGTTATACAACAATAGACAATTATACCCTTGTCTTTTATACACATACGTCCCGTCGGCAACCATTCAAATTCTTATTGAATGATATTACTCGAGATGATGTCACTACTCGCAACATTATCTGTTCAACCATTTCGATCCTCTCTGTATTATTCAAGTGACTGAATAATGACCAATCATCGACCAGAAATTATGTAACCATTTGATAACTTTTTGATAGCTTTATTTTGCGACTGTGGGGGGGGGGGGGGGGGGGTGGGCATAATCGCATTAAAACAAACAAGACTAACAAGATTTTGTGTGCAAATTACAGTGTATGTGGCAAGTTCTTGGCGATAACTTCATCAAAACACTCATTTGCATAATTATTTATATTTATTCTTTAATGCGTATTTTTGTGAAAATTAGCTAAACTTAACTTCATAATTTCACAACTTTCGGATCTCAATATCTTATCCGATTTTGATCAAATTTTCACTGTTGTGCCTATAACTATGCAAAAATTGTTATCTTGCTTATCGAATTAATATTTAATCTGATTCGGATGTTCGCGTACCCATCATCTGTATTTTGTGTACACTTTAAAGGGACTGTACAGTACTGGTTGAGGTAAGGGATTCATGTTTTGAACATTTCTAAGTGAGATAATGAGAACCTCTTATATGAAATTTGAAAGAGCATGTAATTTTAAGAAGGATTCAACGTTTATTTGATGAAAATTGGTTTTGAAATGGTTGAGATATCCAAAAAAGTGATAACAATAAAAGGCGACAGGCTACAACTTTATTAGGATCTCTTTGTTTCACCTTGTTTTTGGATATCTCAGCCATTTCAAAACCGATTTTCAACAAATAAACTTTTGACACCCTTTAGAATTGCATGTTTTTTGACATCTCATAGAGTGGTTTCTGAATATCTCGCAAAACGTTCTAAAAGCTAAATCCTCACCTCGACCAGAACTGTACACACCCTTTAAAGTGTATGTTCCTCCTTTCTTTGTAGCATGCACATTATTGGTCCAGTAACATCATACACAGGTATTTTGCTACTCGATGTTTTGTTTCTTTTTTGTCATCAAGGCTGGTGGACTAACGGAAAGCCGCAGGGAGGCGGGAACTGCGTCAAATATCTGAAGGCTGTAGGTAAACTGTACGATGACAAGTGCAGTGACAGCCACCAGGTACTCTGTGAAGGTAAAGAATTCGAATCAAATTCCACCTTCTGGTGCTGAACACAGTTTAAAATCACAAAGTCGTGTATAACATACATATAGGCCTACATAATACACAATATACATACACACACACACACACACACACACACGTAAAATATGATGTTTTTGTATGTAATAATACATAATATTATGCATCCACACGTATAATATACATACAAATGATATTATAATATACATAATATCATACACTTTTCATATAGGGCCTACATTATACAAAAGACCTAAATAATTTTACACGCATAATGTATGGGCCGCAAAATCGGGAGGGGGCTGGCGCCACCATTCCCATGCACAACACAGTTATAACGTACTTTTGTCTTTTTTTTTTTTTAGAAATACGTTTAGTCTTTAAGAGTTAATTTAAACTCTGAAAGTTACGAAACAAAAGAAAAGGAAAACAGTCCTTCTTTAAACTTCATATGCACACAGCGCACACATGAACCCCAAAAGTTGTTTCCCCTTATGTGCGTATGTCGTCGTTAATCATAATCAGAATATTATTTTCAGTTTGTATAAATACAATTCAAGAATGTAATTATGATGATTATGACCTCTTTATTTCGTAAAGAAAAGTCACATTGTACATCTCATTTATTACGATTAATTGATACTATATTATTATTGTTGCTGCCAAGATGTGTCGTGTAAAAACACATTTAAAGTAATCGCTACGTTGATCACAAACAGGACCATATGAAGCTCCGACCACACCTGCTTCTACACCTGCCCAAACAGTTGCCATGGTTACATCTGCGGCACTCACTACTACATCCGCAGCAACACCTGAACCTCCGCCTGCATCCATAGTGCCATCTGGGAGCAGGAAACAGCTCGAGTCTACGCTATTTCATTTCATCCCCGACACCAACGGAGTCCAAACCACTGGTGGGTGCCTCAAGGACCACGCCCACTTCTCTCTGCACACGGGAAACTTGATTAGCTGCACCATGTTATGCGCTGGTGACAGAAATTGCCGTTCTTTTGCCTTCAGAAATGGTGTCTGCGCCTTCTACAACATGACTGTCAGCGAGATCCATCACCGAGTTTTCGATGTCAGGGGCATGTGTGCATTTTATCAGCGGATTGAGCTAACGAATTGATCGCAGCTCTATTGCTGCGTTCATAAATCATGGCTTGACCGAGGTTGAAGTCGTAGAACCTCGTATGACAGGTCTAAAATTAAAGTGTTCTTCAATAATGTCTTTAATTGCATTTGAAAAAAAAAAAAAAAAAAGAGGAAGCCTCTCCTCATGTCATGGTGGGAAATGTGCTTGGATCCGCAAGGGTGCATTTGAAGATGAATTTCCCGCGTCTGCCCCCAACTGAAGAGTGTACAAACATACAGAATTAAATCTTTTCATTTCTAATTTTAGTACACGTATCTGTGCTACGACAATGTGACAATATTAGGATAAGTCAGTCTTTGATATTTACAGATATATATAAACCTGAAATCCACGATTACACTGTCTACCATGCAGTGGCATGACGGTTTAGCAGGTATTATGGGAAATTCTTCCTTTAAAACAATAAAAGACTTTTTTCATTCATGTTAGATTTCATGAGTGATCCGATAACAAGTTCGCCAACGTGTCAAAATGCATGGATATGGATAGTTTTCTTCTATGGACCTATACATACATAAGCTATTTCTTCTACCTGTACACATCCAATTGCTCTTCAATAAGCCAGTTCCACTTTGCGCACGAGCAAAAATAGATAGATAAATAAATAGATAAATAAATAAATCATTTGTGATAACGGGCGTGCTAATTTTAAATTCACTGAGAAGCATCTGTGATGTAATGATGATTCATGCAATCTTAAAACATGTCAACGTATTATGGAGTAGACTATTTATTTGGAGACACCGCTGTTATCAATTCTCTTCCCGAAGTGTACCATCAGGCATAACTTCCATCAAAATCCATACAGAATCGCTGAATTTTTTCTCTTTCTGGATCACTGCTGTTATGATTACAGGAAAATGCCATCATAGGACGGATTTTTCTTTTAATCTACGGGAGTCTTACTTGTATTTGAGGTAATGGAATTCTTGTAATATCATAAAGGAGTTTCTGTCCGTGCATGCATTAAAATCTGTGGATATGCTTCTGTCATGTGCTTCGAGTAATTTTCTATTTCTTTGTCTATATACATCGCAGCCGATCATGATTGTTGTTGTGATTGTTGCTGCTGCTGTTGCTCAGTATGCTGCTGCTGCTGCTGCTGTTGTTGTTGTTAAGTTCTACAGAAATGTACTAGTAAGTTGCGAAGGCATCTGTAACATAATCACGTGCATTACAATTAATTCCCTTGCAGGAAGGTTGCCAAGAACAAGCAGAAAGCTTGACTCTTTGGTAACCTGTTATACATTTCATCATATTATTGTATGTTCGTGTTGTTTTTTTTTTACCATTAAAGCATACGAAGCACCGTTTATTCCAGTGAATTTGAAATATTAACTTTCATTTAAATGATTAAAAAACAGCAACAACAACCGTGAATTCAATCTGGTATAATTGTATTACTGTGACATACAACGTACATCATTGGTCACAATGAACAAAAATAATAGTTCATTTAGTCTGTAATATTTCTGCACTTTGGAAATAGAACTTAACAAGGTAATGACTTAAACACACATTTTCGTCTTTAATTGTAATAATACAGCTGCTACAAAATTGCAAAACTTAAAATGGAAGTATGTTATAATCTATATACGAAATTCTATGAATCTCTGGGTATACTAGTATTTGAAACTAACAAACCCACCCATTACCATGGAATTCTTCCTATCCATTCTTCCTAACCCTATTATATACCTTTACCAACACCTTAACCAACACCTTAACCCCTCCACACCCACATGCACCCCCTCTAAATCCAGCCCACTACCGGCAAATATCTGATTCTACATTGTATATGGTCCATTCTCCCTCTCTCCACTTCTCTCTCTCTCCCTCTTCTCTCTCCTCTCTTTCTTTCTCTCTCTCTCTCTCTCTCTCTCTCTCTCTCTCTCTCGCTCTCACACATACGCACTCACACACTCACTCACACACACGCATAGACACACAAATTGCAATGACATCACTATGCATAAAGTATCAACATTTATGGCCGAAAAATTCACAGTACGACTATTGAGCAATAATTACTATATTATGGGATCAACCATTATCAAATCATCTCTATTACTTTCCCGTGATTACACCATTCAATTTTTATCTTAATTATTATAACACTACCATTAGGCCCTATCGTTGTGGTAATGATAATGATCTACAAGTCATGTAAAGTAATGATAGTAGAAGATGATGATGAAAAAGAAGAATCATACGCACTGAAAATAATATATTATAATTATACTGCATTGTCATCATCATCGTGTTGTTAACTTATCATTATCATCCGCACCTTCATTAGTATCATCTTCCTTTTATATCGTTTGTGCTTCCTTTAGCATCATACGAGCATACGAGCTAGAGCAGATTAGCAGCGGATTAATTGGATAATCTTTTGTGATGCTGCGTATATTATACCAGGGGCCGCGGAACGTTTTTCAGTGTGGGGGGGGGGGGGGGGGGGGGGGCTGCGGGACCGGGGGGAGGGGGGTGGCAAGGTCAAGACCCCCCCCACCCCCCCCCCCCCCCCCCCCCCCCCCCCTTAGACGGGAAGAATCTAAGGGCGGAATCTTTGGGAATTGAAATTCACGAGTGTTGTGATTTTTTTTTCGCTTTTTTTTTTTCGTTTTTTTTTTTTCGCTTTTTTTTTTGGGGGGGGGGGGGACCAAAAGTGTGGGGGGGGGGGGGGCTGCAGCCCCCCCAGCCCCCCCGCTTCCGCGGCCCCTGATACTAACAGTTGTCAATCAGTTGCAAAATATCAACATTGTCAAACTTTATTGTTTCAGTTAGATTGTTTTACTTTAGCTTAAAGTAAAGAGCTACTAGCAGATGTATAATGCATACAGATTTTAGATTATTATTTTAGATACACCACTAAGGCCAAGTGATCTTGTTCAACAGTGTTTCTGTTACACTACTGAGGTGTGCCCCAGTGCCTCCCTTGTATAACAGTAGCAACAGAACCAGTGAGCTGTGCTTCGGCAAAATCCCCTATCTTACCCACAGAACTCTTTGTAAGAGTTCTGTGATCTTACCCTGCCAGTCGATCGTTGAGGGCAGCAATCAGAGTTGACACAAGATTTTCTAATTCTGTAGACCGGTTTTGCAGCTAAACATGGATCTGATAGGGGAGAATGGCTCGAGTTTCTGGACTAATGGACCACGTCCCGGAGCTTTTTACGATCCTCCAGGAGGAATTAAGTGCGCATCTTCTGGCCCAGCTAAACGTACTCTGTAAGGAACATTAACTCTCTGTGTATTTACGAGTTCAAGTGATAACTGCATCTGTAATGTTACATTTACGCGACGCTCTTATGACTCTGCATATTTCTACATCATGTATTACGTCAAGTAAAGATGTGGTAACCGGTCACTTAAACTTACACCAACTTAAAGTACAAAAGTCTGTTGTTGTGCTGTTAATTAGTGCGGATTTATTAAATGTTACAATGTATCTTTAACATGGTGCTACTATACTCACATACTAGAATCCCGAGGCAAATGTGACTCATTCTCAGTTTATTTAAGTAAAAATTAAGGAGTAAATATGAAGCCCTTGCCTTTCGCACCAGCAAGCAAGCTTGCCATCCGTGCATCTCTGTTCAAAATGATAGACTAACTCATCTCGTTACTCAGCCAAGCCAGGCCATCGGCTAGGGCTGCGGCCATACCAGAGCATGACTCTTCAGTCTTTATGAGCAGAAGACTTCTCACTTGTAACATCAAAAGGCAATCATGCAGGCAGTGCTACACTGCACATACGGCCACCTGTGTGACACGTCACGTACACATGTTAGTTTAAAGTTTACCATCCAGCCTAGCCCCGGAGACCCGCCGCTTGCGGCGGGGTCCTGGCGGCTACCCCGCAGTTTCGTTCAAGTGAGAATCACGAACAACTCCTTATTGCCACATATACGGCAACTTCGCAAATAAACCATGGCTAAGTGTCCATCATAAACACAGTGACAATATAAAATGAAATATACACTACCCCATTGCCTTGGTCCTTCTCACCAATTTATCTGGAAACTGCATAATTTTCCACATTTTTTAGGAGTAGGCGGTCTGCCCTAGTGGAGAGCTTTGCTGCTATTTTGAACGTGTATATCCATCAGTACGCATCTACGCATGCGTAAATAATGACGTCAACGTTAAGGACGCAAAAGGATATGAATAATGCATCATCGCACGGTGAATATGCATCATGTAGCGAGTAATACAGCTGTCCCAATGCACTGCACTGAATGCATTGTGTGCGCATGTGCAAGTGATTGTGAGTTTTAGTGAGCATCGGTGAGCTGAAGATATTTGCCTTATAAGACAGCATTTTCTGCATCATAAGCAATGAAATGCATCAAACAGTCGCCGATGTGAATCATTTAGGTTTAGTCCACCCATGTAAGTATTCCCAGTAGTTTTTGTTGAAAAATTAAGGAAATACAGCGCCGGAACGGTACCCGTTTGGTACAACATTAAAATATCGAGGCTAAAACGGCGCAGCCCCAACACTGTACGTTGTACGTTGGGGCTGCTGGTCGCAGTTACCATCCAGCCATGGCACATGTGTGGCTGTATCCATGGCCCAAGTCCCTGGCTGGATACAGCCACATGCGTGTGATTGTGTGACCTGCTGGATACAGCCACATCAACACGCAATGCAATGCAATATTGCAGTGTCATCATCCATCAGTCCATAGCGAGGGAGCATCATGAACGCGAGAGGGTGCACTTGCTTTTGCGACCCTTGGGCCTTGGAGCCATTGCGCGTTTGGCCACAAATAACACGGCGGACGCAGCGAGGGCTGGTCGGGAGTGAAATGGAGGGGCGCATTGATATCAGCTTTTTCCAACATGTTGTCAGTCCCCTTCATAGGGTTATGTACAAATTGGATCCCTGCGACACTACCTTGAAAATTTCTGAGACGACACTCTTCAAAGCCAGAAATTAGCTTCAAGAAACACCTGATAATCGAGGCATAACTAGAAATTTAATGAAATTTATGTGTTATGTGATATTCAAGGTTGAAATGAGGTATGTGTCCGCCTGGAATGAAGTGAAATATGTGGTATTTTTAAAATTTCAGATCGTACTGTAATTTTTTACGAGGTCATGATCGTGGCGTCATCAAGTGCATTATAGTAATAAACGTACATTGTATGAACTTACCCGTGTTAACTGGTCGTGTGGCCAATATCGAGCAATTTGGGGTTTGGATTTCTGCGTGCGCGGAAGTTTCACCGTGCGTACGTCTGTGCACTCTTATGTATTATAAGTCGCCATTCGTTTGCATGTAATCCTGACTGAAAGGATAAATCGAATGGATGAGAAGTTGTTACATATATTGTAATCCTATTTTGACAAAAGACATGTCTGTTTACATACATACAGGTGTATCTATGAAATTTGTCTGTCTGTGCATGAAATTAAAAAGGTTCGCGCTGCTGCATTCTCAGCCTGTCTGCTCCGTCGGCGCTACCAAGCTTGTGTCTGGGGGTCGCTCGCTATGCGTCAATGCACATTGGCATGCATGCATGCATGCTACAGCGCCCTAGCAGCCGACACAATTTTCTGCGCGCGTAATGGACGCAAATGATGACGTAATGGTGGTCGGTCTCCCTCTTTCAAGTTCATGGTTACAAAGTGCGTGTGGCCCGTGAAAGCATGCTAGAATTAAAATTAAAAAAAAAAAATAATTTTTTTAAAATTTGACTAAGGTTGTGAAGTGACAGTGTCAGAGATGCATTTTGGAGTACTTAAGCTTCTTATACGTGAAATTTCAGCGTTAGTGAGTATGGTTTAGTTTTTTTGTGATGGTACCTACGGCATAGCAGTATCTACGTGTATACGTAGATTCTCATGCACTGCTGTTGCAATAAAGATTTAACCTAGATAAATCTAATTTCCTAAATTTTAGACCAATTTGTTTCCTAAATGGTTTCCAGTTCATTCTCATTGTCTTTTCTTCTTTTCTTTTTTTTTTTCGCTTTTCCACTTTTCCAGCTGTCTTGTCATAAACTGTTAAATGTTTATCTGTTTAACTGCAAGTTTGTTTGTTTGTTTTTGTTTTTTGGAAGGAAAGCTTACTTCATTCCCTGAGGCCAGGCCCCTTAATTGTAAAAGTAGGAGGAAATTTTGACCAAACCATTCACAAGAAAATCTGATGCTACTGCAGAAAGTAAACTTCAATGTGTAGACTCAGCTAGACTAGTGTAGTTCTGAAAGCTGGCTGTCTGATAATCCCCAGTATCCATGATGAGAAAATAATCATCCACTACCTCTGTGTTTTTGCTCCACTCCTGCAGAAACCCCATTGTAACAGGTACATCTACTCTGGGACTGAAGTTCAATGGAGGAGTGGTTATTGCTGCAGATATGTTGGGCTCATATGGCTCACTTGCTCGCTTCAGAAACATCTCCAGGGTGTCAAAGGTCAATGACAACACAGTCATATCTGGAGCTGGGGACTATGCAGATTTCCAGTACCTGACAGAGATCTTGGAACAAAAGATGTAAGACTGATGCATCTGGTTAAACAATGATGGAAGTCATGCAGCAGCAAAGTGCTTTATTATAATATGTGCTTATGGCAGTATTTAAGTGCCGTACCAGTTGATGCATTCAAATGCTTGTGGAGGAAAATTATTGTAACTGATGGGATTGGTCTTTGCTGTTATTTGTACATGTAGCTGTTGATGCTGATAATCAATATTTACATCAATATTAGTTTTCTCCACAGGACAGGGCTATTCTTTAATTATGACATCATTTAAAGCCCAGCTGTCATACCTATGATATACAAATGTACATATCAATTTCTCTTCAACAGCACAAGGATGCCTGAACTACACCGCCTTGTATATCTTGTTTTGTGCACATACAACTTTACATGTACACTAATACACTGCTTCATTACAGGCCTGATGGACTTTTTGAGCCCTATCAAATCAGTCTTAAAAGAATATAGATATACATTGTAAGTTTGTTTGTAATGTACTCCAATTCTAAACATACCAGGCAACAAGAAAGCTTGTCCATTTGCCCAACTTCGCAGAAACAAATGCTCACAAATTTGATTCCATTCATGAAAGTGCAAATATACAATGTTGAGAGTACATGTGAATTGAATTTCTCGCTACAATCACCTTTCAGTGGAATATTCATAAACTTGATTCACTAGTAAACCAATCTAGTTTCACTGAATTGCTGTCATATTTGATTATTTCTACCCATTGGCGAGCAGGTGAGTGCCTTGTGTAATCTTTGGAATATTGTAATACCAGGCAGATTAATTTACAGGACAATACACATGTACTGTAAAAGTAGAAATTTTCACAGTCTTGAAATTTTCACGCATTTCGTGCCACCAGTAACTAGCACAAAAATAAAAGCACTGGAATATTTTTGCTTGCCATATGTTCCAGTACTTACTGTCTTGATCCTTCAAATTAAAGACACATGAAACTCTTCTTACCGGGCTGAGCACAAAAATTTCCACTTTTACAGTACATGTTGTACACGTTCAATCATTTCATGTTCTACAAAGCAACATGCTATGTGTATGTCATTATGAAATTAATAACATTTTCCCCTTGTCCATCCCTCTCCACAGCATCGATGATGAATGTCTAAATGATGGACATAGCTTCACACCCAAGGCCTTGTTCTCGTGGCTCACCCGAGTCATGTACAACAGGAGGACAAACTTCAACCCCCTCTGGAATGCATTTGTTCTAGGTGGCTTCCACAATGGAGAAAGGTATGCATGTTCATTCATTCTGTTTTAATTTGTAATGTGGGATGCATTATGTATGTGTGAAATTTCAGATTCATTAAAAGAATTGGTCCATATATATTTGAAATAAAATGTGATTATTCTTTTTTCCAGTTTGTCCGAGTTGCTTTGTATATTTTTATTGATAGGTGCACAAAGTGTGAATCTGGAATCTTACGTTACAGTCATCTGTAATTTTCATATTTAAGTTTGCATTGATTGTCATGTTGTAAATGTGCTGAGTTGCTTTCCTTTTTAGACAGTTAACACTCTTTTTTCATGCAAATACAATTAATTGTATATCAGCAGGAAAAAAGCAACATTTTACTATTTACACACCTAGCACATTCACATTTCTTGTGCATGATTAGCTGTCATACTGTACTTCTTTTGTTTCTTATTTCCAGTTTTCTGGGCATTGTTGACAAGATTGGAGTAGCCTATGAATCCCCCCATGTAGCTAGTGGCTTTGGGGCATACGTAGCACTGGTGAGCATATTGAAAGAGAATTATTTGTTATTTAGCTTCGCATAGCACTGTGATGCATCTCAGTTGTAAATGTGTGTTAATTGACATTGCCAGTTCTTCTCATTAAATTAGTTTATCATCATGATATAAATGCTTGCAAAGTAGACAAATTTTGTATGAATAAAGTGTAGGCTAAAAATAGTGTATTATTCAGTGTGTTATTCATGAGAATTCTTGATTAGTTATTAAAACTGTTTGTGTGTGTTAAGAGTTCACTCTTTAATGTCAGAACCTTGTACATGTACATAGTTTACATTTTAAGTTTTGAATTAAGGACAAAATTTTTTTCAGCTCGTGTTACAAATGCCATTTTTTTAATTGTCACCCATCAGTCATGAATAAATTATGCATTGCTCAGACATACACATATTAGCAGTGAGATTCTTTGGCCCAAATTTACAAGAAGTGTAAAGTTAGTCCATGGACTATGGAAATTTTGTCAGCATATTGAGGACACAATCAGAGGAGACGTCCAATAATGCATTTGCATTGACTCTCTTATGAGTATTGTGTGCCTATCTTGCCCTTGTTTTAATCCATAGACTAAATTTAAACTATGGATTTGATTTGAATTATATTTGTGCATTTGTTCCCGAGTATTCGGCTCTTGAAAGAGAATGTGATCAGTCTATTTTAGAGGGTTCATATTTTTTCTTCCCAATGAACTGTCTGTCATACTGTTACTCATCGTTTGAATTACATAATTATAGGCAGTCCTTGATGTCTTTCATGAAATATCACTCTTAAACATGCCATATTCCTGCATCCGCGCAGCCCCTGTTGCGAGAAGCGTATGAGAAGAACAACAGCATGACAGAGCAGGAGGCACGAGCAGTGATGGAGCGATGCCTCAAAGTTCTCTTCTACAGGGATGCAAGGTCCTTCAACAGGGTGAGTAATTACAGAAACCAGGGTCCCATTTCATAAAAGATGGTAGGGTGGTACAGTAACTCTTGGGAGAATAGCAGCTTCCTGTATCACCAGTCAATCAGGAAGCAGAATTCTTGTCATTATGAAGGCACTTGCCGGTGCAGCAAGAGTTGCTGTCATACCAGCTTATTATGAAATGGAGCCCCGGTGACTTGTAGATCATTCATTGTCAACAAAATTAGATACTGTGAGCAGAGAAATAGCAGAGCATTATCACTGTACCACTGTACTTGGTCCATAGCAGTAGTGTCTCCCTCATGTGATGATATACTTGTGTGAATACGGTATACTCTTGAAAGGTAGAAGCTGTACGATATTTGTTTTGCATTTTAAAATGGTCTGGAAGTGAATTTTACTCATAGAGATTATGACTCACTTTGTTGATATTTTGTTCAATTTATAATACATGGACTAGGCAATTGAATTTTTTTTCACCTCTGCCAAGGGAGGAGGTTATGTTTTCTTCAGCATTTGTTTATTTGTTTGTCCGTGTGCAAAATAACTATATAGTTATAATAAAAATATTATAAATTATAAATAAAATATAGATGAAACTTACAGGAAAGATTGAGAATGACACAAGTAACAGATGATTAGATTTTGGTAGTGATCTGGTAATTGTGGATTTTGTGAAGTATTATCGATATTTTAGCAGGTAGGGTGAATGAGCTCAGGAGTTCAAGCTACGCATTTGTGAGGTTTCATACGCGCACTAAAGTATGTGCTCTAGTTTCTGCTAAGGTGAGGCGTGCCACGCAGCCGGAAGTTGATGACGTAACAAAGGTTTCTATATTGGGAAATCTGACAACTTTCAGGGCGCTTATGTATGGGTGGAAATCACTGATCTCTGTGGAAGAACAAGATCAGTGGTGGAAATAAGCTGCTTGGCTGAGACCTGTGCTCTCAGAGTGCTTCTCTAGTTTTGTTTGTCTTCCTAGGAAGAAATTATATTTGAAGACCTTCAACAGTTTTTGTGTTATATCATTTATTATTGATTCATTCTCTAATGCATCATGTAGCCAGTAAGGCACTGACTGTATTCTATTCAAGAGTTCATGTAGTCTTACTGAACCTTTGTCAGCCCCTTTTGGAATTGTTAAGGTAAAAAGACTAATTTCAGCAGTTGGCAATCAGTATCCACCTAGTTGGGTGAAATCATGAAAACACAAGCAACAACTTGAAAAAAAGGTCAGACAACGGTAAACCCACACTGTACTCTGTTCAAGCTTTCAGAGTTTCACATGTATTTATGGCTTTCATATTGCCTTGTGTGTTCTTTCCTCAGTATGAAATTGCTGTTGTCACAGAGAAGGGAGTGACAATAGACCCACCAGCATCCTCACAGACCAACTGGGATATAGCACCCATGGTAGAGTGAGTATCAGCTGAATTACTCAGTGTTCTCTATTTGTAATAGAGCGTGAGTGAGCTTTATCAAGTTTGAAAGTTATTGTCTCTTTTTCAGAAGCCACACTTGGCTTTTATACCTTGATGTGTGTTCATTTTTCATTCGTATTATGTTCATTGAAGAGCATTGGTAGTGCCTATACTAACCTTTAAGGTCATTGATATCAATTGTGGAATAGTCAGAAATATTTTTGCGCTTGTAGAATTATGAACTATGGTTAGGTATTTATGGCTGCCAATTTGTTTTGTTTTGTTTTTATTCTTATTGACTGGTTTCATAACTTGAGATTGAATCTGCAGGGGTTGCAATTTAGCTCTCCATTTGCGAGAACTGACTTTTACAAAAGTATACTCTGGATCAATGTATAATCCTTCAAACAACATACACAATGGAACTGATGCAAATTGCATTACCATCACCAAATTACTAAGTAGTAAATCTGTCCATCGCAATTTGCTTTTATCGTTGAGGATTTCTCATTCAGCTGCAGTTTAAACTATACTTTTATCCCATGAGTTACATGTACATGTACATGTGAATCTGTGCATACATTTGGCCCTCATCAGCTCACACAATGTTTTGTATCTCTCTCTCTCTCTGTCCTTCAGGGGGTATGAATGACACTGTCAGGCTTTGGATGGCATTCTAGTGGATTTCTGCAAGTTAAAGCAGGTGATGTTTCATAGATAGTTGCTGTTTCCATAAAACCAAGTTTGCCTGTACCTGGCAAGATTTGGTGACCAGACCACTTGTGCAGGTGTACTGAAAACAGAGCTTAATTGCAGTATATCTTTGTTGAGTAAGGTATGGTTTTGTCATACTTTTCTAAAACATAAAATAAGCTCCATTGTGTTTTATTGTATAATCATCAGTAAGCTAATGCTTCAAGGTGAATGTTTGAGCAAGAAGGGAAAAAACAACAACCTTATTTTGGGAATACTTTGCTTATAAAAAATCAGATATTTTTCAAATGGCTGCGGGATAAGTTTACTTTGTAGGTTTTCCATGAGAAATGTATTTACATGCTTCGATCTGAGATCAGATAACCCTTCTCAGCATATCTGCACTAACCTCGGCTAGTGATATGCTTAAACCAAGGCTGTTGCTTCACAAATATCCTGGATTTGTTTTCCACCTTTTTAAAATCATGTTCTCTTCTCAATGTTTATTAATTGTGATAAATAGTAAATGTGCTCTGTATAAATGTGGTGTACTTTCATTGACAATATTACCAAATATCAAAGTGACATGCTGCTGTATGTCATATTTATTGTTGATTTTGTGGCATAACAGCGAAATAGAAAAACAATTGTGTACAATATGGAGGTGAAATTATGGTGTTGCATCTTTGGAAATACACAAATGTGATTCTATTACCATTGCCTATTATGTTTTCAGTTGTAAGAAAATCCAAGTGTAAATACAGTAGTATGAATAGTGTTCAGGAGATCCAGAGTGCAGGCTTTCCCAAACTAATAGATATAATGGAAATGCATTAAAGACTTTATGTCTCCTTTAACATCAATGCATACTTTCAAAAGATGCTGTTCAGGTGTGAATAGTAGCAAGCTTTTCATCTCTGACACTTGTCTTTTGATGCGGCTGTTAGGCAAAAAATAACAATAAAAAAATAGATAAACAGATAAAAAATATTGTGTCGCATATGGTTGGAACAGTTATTCCTGTTGTTAAACTGGGGAAGAGGCGCAGCATAATCAGGAGTGTTGCACATGTAAAGATCGCTAGTAGTGGCCTGCAGTATGACTAGCCCGACCAGACACTGTGTGACAGTGACTTGGCTGTGTATAGATAGGTGTGACATGTGTTATCAAAGACTGGTGTTGTGTAGACTGAACACAATGAACACAGTGAAAACAATTCTCTTGCATAGTTTGTGACAAATCACGAATTGACTTCTTATGCAGGCTCTTACAGTTTCAAGAGTCTTGTGTCAGTGGTTAAGTTACAGGGAACATATTCTATGGACTTCAACAACACATGTTGCTCCATAGATGCACATTGATGAAGATGTCTTCAAGGGACTGTACAGTACTGGTTGAGATGAAAATTCAGCTTGTAACGTTTTGAGAGATATTTAGAAACCACTCTGCAATGTTAAAGAGCATACAATTCTAAGGGGAATCAAAAGTTTGTTTGATGAAAATTGGTTTTGAAATGACCGAGATATCTAAAACCAGGGTAAAATAAATGTATCCCAATAAAAGTTGTGTCCTGTCAATTTTATTAGGATCGCTTTTTTGGATATCTCTGCCATTTCAAGGCCAATTTCCATCAAATATACATTGAAACCTTCTTGAAATTACATGCTCTTTCATATTTCATAAGAGGTTTCTCATTGTCTCACCGAAAAAAATGTTATAAACCCGAATCCTCACCTCAACCAGTACTGTACAGTCTCTTTAAGTTATACTGTAGCAACTTTGATGCAATGTACATGTATAACACTTTGTATTAAATTAAGAACATTGTCAGTTAGCGTGTGTGAAGAGGGCAAAGGAGAAAAAAAAAATGTACGTCAAACTTCTTTTATGGCAAAGTTGTTAGCTCTAATATGTCATGTTTGTATGAAATGTACCCTTGTATCTCATTGTCTTCAGTTTCATCTTCAGTAAAATCTCACAAGAAGTGTGAATTGTTCCTACTGCAGGCATTGTTTATTCTGCTTTTTGACTTAGTTGGTGAAAAATGTTTCAAGAAAAAAAAGACACGAGAAGAGTGTTAGGCGTTGCAATTGCCGAAAGTTAGTTCTTTATATGAACATGTTGCTGCAAGTCGTGTTTGTGTGATGCATGTATGCGTGTATAACAAAATGGAAAGACAATAGACAATGTCTATAGCTTCTATAATCTATCCATTCATCAATCTAATTTATCCATTCATCCACCAATAGATGTATCATTCATTCATTCATTTATTAATAAACTCATCCATCCATTGCAACTGATTGACAAATTGCCCTACATCAACTTAAATAAGCACTGAATTGATCAGTGTTTATTTACGTCGATGTAGGGCAATTTGTCAATCAGTTGAAAAAAAAACAATAGTTACATATGTAAATTTTCAACATGTCATGCCCAGAAGGGTAAATACGCCTTACAGAACTGAAAGTATACATCATGTATTACAGAAGAGTTACATTGGTAAGAGTTTGTTCAAGTTATTTGTATTTATTGATCATTGTTCTTTGTGAGTGTCTTGTTCTCCAAACTGTACAAACAAAAGTTAATAACAAAGGTAAGACTTCACAGTGGTCATTAGGAAAACCGAAATGTTACTCACATTGTAACAACTACATGTACATGAAAGCTGTTGAATATATTACAGAAAGTGTCTTTGCAAAAATAGTTGTCCTTTCGGAGCATGGACGACAAAATAGAGATTAGATCTGATAGAGTTCATATTATATTTACAGACATATATCACATAGGCAGGTAACAAAATACCTGAAATATAGATCTAAATGGAGCGATGAATTCATTATTCTATGTCTAATGAGCAGCTGGTTTGATGAAGTGTTCAAATTTCTTTGATCGTAGTTAAAGAATCATGTGGGATTTTATGTTCATTTTAAGGTGGAGATGCTTAAATCTCTACATAATTATGCGATGATACTCTGTATTCACATGCACTATTCGGAAAATCTTTCTACTAGATTCAGGGTACAATCACTGTAAAACTCGATCATTTGATCTCACACAGAGCCAGAAAGACTTAACATGCAATTTACAGTCTACTTCCATCCTACAAGTATGTCGATATCACGTTCTACACAGTAACTTTATCTCTTTACACTGCACCATATCTGCGTAACATTAATATTTGCTCTTAGCAACATATAAGCCTACACCGCTGGTCGCAGCTTGCAGCCCACCGATTACATTTGTAGTGTGGATGCTGCGTTATGGAAAAATAATGACACATTCTGTACAACCAACAGTTGGTCTATCTGGTGGTAAATCCCACGTGATCACAAGAATTTTGTACCAAGGACACCTTACATGAGTGTTCTTTTCGTATTGATAAACAAATACAAGTACCTTGGATAACAATGACGGAGTACTGAACTTGAAGACACGCAGATGGATATACCAATAGATGGAAATTAGGGGTGCAGGTCACGAGACCGACACCCACGAGTCATATGGCCCATGAGTTATACAGCTCACGAGTCATACAGCCCATTAGTTCGACACTAAGCTAACAATGCCCACGAGACCGACATATTAGGCCCCGTGTTGTATCTGTCGAACTCTTGGGATCTTTTTACCTAGAGTCGAAATCATGGGCTTTATTTGCCTTGTGTCGAACTCATGGGCTGTATGACTCGTGAGCTGTATGACTATTAGAAATGGCCCTGTTTTCAATGTCGAACTCGTGGGTGTCGGTCTAGTGGGATTACCCCAAAATTAGAACGTCCTGATACGTAGACCAAGTAAATCCCCCACAATGCGTATATACACAACGAATATATTATGTCGTATATACACAGAGGCAACATGAAAAATAAGAAGGCAATTGTAAGATTCGGAAAGTGAAAATGCAGAGGAAATTTATCAAAATGATATTATTTACAGGCATTATAATCACTGTCTTGATTGTCAGTACCTCGACGTAGAGTGTGCAACATTGGCATTGAGTGGCTTCACTCAAACTCGCGGCATGTGGTACATCCAGGATGTTGCATACGCAAAACACAACGTTCTTGTGAAGCATTAAAGATTTTTTTTTTCATGTCCCCCCCCCCCCCCAAAAAAAAAAAAAACACTTTAAATGTCAACATGACACCGTTGAAGAGTGATCTAGAACATTTATATCCCTACACATCTTCAGACAGAGGCTGTGAATACATAAATTTTGCAAGGAGACTTATGACCGGCCATTTTGGTAACCGATACACCAAATTCGATGACGTGTTAAGACCAATAGACCATGACTTTCATGGGTATGATATGAATGATAACTACTGTATATGATTTTGCGTTGTATTTTCATTTTTACTTTTGTATGACGGTTTCTCAAACGAGTTTCTTGATTTGTGATAAAGTCTCCCTTTGACTTTGAATTCATACTTAAAGCTCAGTGTGGTTGATGTGAAGTATACAAATTATATTTTGTAAGCACTGTCCAAACCTGTGTTGGAAAAGGACCTATTAATATGCATGAAAAGATTGATCCCCGATGAAGTGAGGGATGTGGTGTTATAGTAGCAATAAAGATAACAACTATATATATGAGATTTAAAAATTGTTATGCACTTACCAAATTACAGGTTTAGAAATGAGTGAAAATCAAACAATATACTAGTAAATAAACTCCGTAATGGAATATAGTTAAGCAGGCAGTGCATATAAACAGTTGCTTTTATAAGTTGAACAAACACGTTTCAGTACGTAATTTTCTTGACCATTTCAAAGTAGAGATACTGATCTTGACGTCAGATAAATATCAGGCCTACGTCGAGGTATCAACGGTAAAATGATGCCGGCTGGTATAACATTAAGAAGAAGCAATAATATACGCACGTGTCTTCGTTTGACATTAATCCTGGACATTAATTTCTTGAGATCAGATGACTGAATATCAACAAATAGAACTAGAGTTAAAGGGAATTCGCCAAATACTGACGAAAATTACGTCAAACTACACAAAACTTTTCTTAGTTCCAGTAGTGTTTATAATTATGTCGGCACATTTTCACACACACACATACACACACACACACACACACACACACACCCTCACACACACAAATACTCCGGCATACGAAATGCTATCAACATAATTTTTTTTTTTTTACTCCATTAACATTACTCTATAACATTATTGAGGTAAAAGTTTCAAATCTAGCTTACAGTGTCGTCTTACACGTGCGTTTCTGAGAGAACTAGCTACAGTTGAACCTCTCGTATCCGGACAAGTCGGGACCGGGGCTCATCCGGATAAGGGATTTGGCCGGATACGGGAGACTCAATGCTTTATACATGTACATATACATACACATGTACTGATGTAGCCCATTGTAGTACCACATGTAGTAATGTGTATACTGCAACCTGTTCATTGTTACACTCAGTAACAGACCCCAAAATAGAGGTGTATGCTAATGTTGGAAGTAATATGTAATTCATGTGTGTTTTTGTAGGAGTTCTCGAGGAGTTGGGAATCCCCCTTTCCTCCCGTAATTATTACCAAAAAAAAAAAAAAAAAAAATCACGGCGAGATTGCGTCCGTATAGTAGAGAGATCCGGATAAAGGGAGGCCGGATAAGAGAGGTTCAACTGTACTAGTATTGTCAGGAGGTAATAAGTGAAGGAACTGATGAGAGATGGTAAATGCATAAGAGGCAAAGTTCTACGCTAGAGTGAAACTGAACTTGGCTGATGAAAAATTGCAATACAAGTACTTAAAGTGGCTCCGTCAGGTACATAGGGCCTAGATAATGGTAATTCAAGGTGAGTACCAAAAAGTCACTATTTTAGTGCGTCGCAAACTGTAACGAGGATTGTTCGAAAAACGAGTGGCGTACATGTATCTAAAAAGTGATGTTCACTATGAATGGACTGTCCGGAATGTGCTTGTCGTTCCACTTGACGGAAATGACGTAGAACCCGGCCAGATTGACCTCATAGACCACCTCGTAGAGATCGTCGCCGGTGAATGTCACGCTCGTCTCGCACACGGTGTGCGGACGCGGTCCGCGAATGAATACCCCCAGGGAGCCCTCTCCAGCGTTGGTCGTCTCAACCTGTCGGATCCAAAGGGGGGGGGGGGGGGGGAGAAAGATGAAAGAAAAAAAATCTTAAACAGATTGTAAGTGCATGAGAAATATAATCTGATGCTTTTTAAAATGCAATTCTCTACAATTAACTTGACATATTGTATGCGATATAGCAAAATTGGACGTACAAAAAGGTAAAAATGCGTGTAATTCGGTTATAAGATAAGATAATCAAGGAATTTTTAAGTTTCACAAAACAAAGATATTGGTCAAACGAGATATATCAGCTAAGATGATGGCATCAAATCACAAACTATCCATGCAGTTTAATGCTAAAATGTGGTGTCCCAAATTTCACGTCCCATGCTGATTAGGCCCACTACGACCTCACTTCTGCGACGGAGACTAAAATGTCGCGCTATATTCAAAACAGTATTTGACGTACAGCATTACTGGTTTCAATGAGTATTTACAATTTTTGCGGCGCAAAATGATGCACATTTAAATGAAGAACCCTAATTATGCATGGGAGTGAATTATAGTTGGCTAAGACTTTAGACACTTTTTTTTTTCATGTAAACTGTACTTTGTTGCGGAGGTTCAGTTTGTACTTTAGCTAACCTACCTGGAAATTGTTTTTGACGCCCACGATCCCTTCATGAATTCCTATCCCCATAGCCTGACAGCAGGATGGTCTCACTGTAGAGAAGTGGCTGTCTATAGAGCTCTGCCCGCCGGAGCTCAAGGGGGTGCCGAGGCGAGGCGTATGCCTGCGGCTACTCTTCTTGCTGTTCGTCTCGGCTCCTACCCTCGAGGTAATGCTCGATTTGATGTCGGTCAAGGAAGCCTCCATCTCCTGCTCGAGGGCGTCCAGAGTGGGATGCAGTCTGCCGCCATCCTTGATTATGAGGTCCCCGTTGAGGGCTGGCATGAACTTGCTGAGGAACTCTCTTATGGTGAAGTCGGGGTCGTTGTCAAGGCTGGCCAGGAGTTTGCTAACGGGAATGTCCTCATTTCGTAAGGGTTGACAGCTTTCCTGGAGGTTGGAAGCTGTAGAACTCGTAGGCTTAGCTTCGTCTTGTAAGTCGGTAGCATCGTTTCGTCTCTCGTTCCACTCAACACTTCTTTCGGGCTGACCAGCCGGGGGATTACTTGCCGCAAGAGGCTGTTGCTCGACTGACAAAACGTCCCGAATCTCCTGACTCACGCAGGGAGTCCTGTCCGGACTTTGCTCGATTTCGTGCGAACCGATCACGTGATGAAGATGTGATAGGTCAAAGTTGATCGCGGAAAAGCTTGGTCGTCTGTTAGTTGCAGCAATAATCTCCCGATCGTCGAGTAAGTGTTCGACTTTGAGGTCAGGCTTTTCGGAGAGAATGATTTTTCTGGCCGTCTCCGATGCACTTTCTGTTCGTTTTCTTTTAAAGGGGAAACCTTCTTGATGATCTCCGACGAGGAATTTCGTTTCGGTTTCTCCTCGTCGTATGTCAGTCTTTGTCACACTCGGAAATTCCTCTTTCAAGAAGACATCATCTAACTCTGATGTATCTACCATCGCCCTGCCAACTGTATAGTCTTTGTTGACCTGGGACACAGATTTGGTCTTTTCGTCGCTCTGGTGGTTAGCTTGGAATGCGCCAGGAGCATTGATTGAATGTGGCAGCGCGTGAGATGGATCGCGATTAGCAATACTGTAGATATGTCCATTTTCATCCGAGAAACCACTATCAAAAGTTGCTTGCCGCGCTACTGACTTTGACTTAGATCCACGCTTTTGGGTGCCAGCTTGTCTACTGCCCCCAGAGAGTGACTTTTCTAGCGATGGTGTCTTTCCGGGAACTCTCTTCCGTGAAATGACGACCGGCTCGGATTCGTTACTCTTTACAGAGAGTGCAGGGCTAGTTGTCGTAGTTTCTGGAGAGGCTGTTTTGTTGTGCGGGGCGCGATCGAAGGACACCTCTGTTTGTTCCCTACGTTTCTGTTTGGTAAAGGCACTGCGTCTGCTTATCCATCCAGTTTCCTTCTTGATGTCGTCAGCAGTGCATTGGGTTTGCTTGTTCACCTTCCGGCGACGAGACTGTGCACTCATCTTCGGTGCATGCCTCTGTGGCTTGGGCGCGTGAAGGTACTCATTGGCTTCCATTATGGTGCTAGCCACAATTGACCCCTTTGCTTCGTGTCTTTCCACCGGCTTCACGGGTCTAAAGCCTTGTTTTCGAAACTCGAAACCGTTGCCGGGATCATCGGGGCGAAATTCTCGTTTACCTACATTTTCATCTCCTTGTAAACCCTGGTTAGCAGCCCGTGATGTCCTGAGACTGTCATCCAGAGTAGAATAACCTGATTCGTCGCTTGTCTGATCTTTTTCTGGGGACGGTGTCAAGGCACTGCTGGAATTTTCATCTTTAGCGCTTTTAGAAGCATCTACACTAAGTTGCGGCTCGAACTCAATCGTGGTTTGAGGTTCCATTTGCCTGCTGCTCCCATTTCCTTCAACAGATGCGACGTCGAGAAATGTGGGGCTTTGTGTGTCCCTCGAATTATGTTTGCTATCTGAAGAACCAGTAGTGGGAACGTCTTTAGCAATATGAGTAGATTCGTTTGCTTTATTTTGAAAAGAGTCCTTTTTCATCGACGTCAAATTTGCACTGTCTGCGAGGCGTCTTATACCTGTACAATCCAACGCAGACTTGTTGGAAGATTTAACCCCTTCCGGATCGACAGTTTCGAGCTCTTTCCGGTTAGAGAGCTCCTGCATTACTTTATCCATCAACTGCCTTGAAGTGCGGTCGGCAAACCTGTGGATACCCCCAGCGGGAGTGGTCCTGCCAGATGCGGGTCTCACCACCATTGGGGAGGGAGACGGAGACGCGGAAGCGCTGATTCTTCGGTTTAGTCTGTCGTCACAGACAGACATTGATCCGTAAAGGCTACCCTGATCATAGGTCGTTGAGATGGACGACATGCCGGACATACCCATGAACGAGAGTCCTGTGGTGGACATACCGGACATGGACGAAATATCAGCGCTGCTTGGGTATTGGATTTCCTCCTTACCGCCTGCACCACGAATTGTTCGTTTGATCACCTGTTGGCAACGCAGATTGATAGAGAGATAAAAAGATGGGGAAGAGGGGAGAGATAAAGGATGAGGTTGTGCAAACAGATACACGTAAATACGGGGTATATGCAGTCGGAATATGACTGAATCCAAGGTACCTTTGTTTTTATATGAGACAGCAAAATATATTGAATAATATGTGTTGCTTCATTGTCTCAAAGGCTGTTTTTCCTTATCGAGATGCTCTGTAAGAAAAAAAAAGGCACGATGTAGCTTACATGTCATTACGCATATTTGCAGTGAGGAATCATTATGATTGGTTGTTTATTTACGATTGTTTATTTGGGTTTTTTGTTGAATAACATTTAAAAGCACAGTTCTCCAACTTCTTGTATATCATTATTGTTTTACATGGGATTTCGATTCAAAACTGCGACGTTTTAGACAGGCATATAACGGCCCAAAATCATATAAGCATGTCGAATTTTGCGTTGAATACAACATTGAAGCAATGGGGTCTATGTACATTTTAAACTTTTAACATTCAAGACTGAACCCAGCCACGTGACTAAAGGCAAAAGCGTTTCAACATCATATCTTCTGTCTAGAGTCGTATGTACATAGTTCTTGCCTTTCCATGTGAAGTATACGAATGGGTAAATTCTTTGAGATTGATAGGGAATTTTTATCATTAGGAGATCCTCTAAAAAGATATACGAACAAGATACAGTGCATCAAAATTGATGAATTGGATACGTCTGATACTGCGCACACGCAAAGTATCGGGATTGTAACTTCCTCTTTACGAGTAGAAGTGGTATCCTATAGATGCATTAGTTGTGATGTTCTGACATTAAATGCCTCATTTTTCACTCTTTGAGATGTAATGTAATATTCTTACTACAATTATGGCATAACATAATGACATACACAACACTGCACAGCTTGACTTACTAGGCCTCGAATATCGAGCAATTTATTGATTGCAAGACAGCTCAGTTATCATCTGAGCCATCTCGGCGACCTATTGGCATATTTTTCTTGCATTCAAAAATTCCGTTTTCACTATCATAATCCTACAAACATTTTTTTACCTTTCGTCTGGTACGCACTGTCCCAGACTTGTCACCGCCACTTCCTAGGATGGAACTACTCCTGTGACTCATCGAACTCCGGGATGACGATGTGCTTGTCAGCAGCGGTCCATGTCGCGAGTTTATGAAGGAAGCTGCTCTCCCGACCCCATACGGGAAGAAGACGTCACTGTCCATACTTCTCTCCGTACTGCTCATCAGCATGCTGCTGCAGCGGCTGTCGTAGGGCGAGGCAGTTCCACCGCTCTCGTAGGATTCACGCAGAGTGTTGACGTGGGATTGGCGGCAGAAAGATTGTCGCCGCCGAGCACGGGCTTTCAGATTGGGGACTGTGTCGGGCTCCGAGTGCAAGGAGGAATCTCTGCTTGATATCGGCGGAGGGCGACCAGCCTCTCGTCCGTCCTGGCCTTCAATGTCCAGACTACCCATAAGCTCGGTTCTTTTCTTCTCGTCCCTGAAACAGACGATTCGGGAGGGGTGTGCCGGGTCACTTGCTGGATACTGCCTATCTGCTTGTGACGCTCGCGCAGTGAAAGGGCTATTGCGCACGTGCTCACCTCCCCACGTGACCGTGATCTCGTGATTCCCGCAGGACCGGGGCACATAGCTGACTTCGTAGTGACCCTCCCGCACGCACTGGTACTCGCACGGGATCACTCCGCCTCCTGGGGATGCATTCGAAGACGAAGAGGCCGCTGTTTCCTCCACTCCCGATGCAGCGCTTTGATTAGATGACTCCGGATCGTCGCGATGAGGACGGCCGCCCGGCAAGTGGTTGATTATTTTCCGCCGCACACTCTCACCGCAGGGACCTAGATGTGTAACAGAGATAAGGGGAACTCGTTCAGAGTCGAGAAACTCGGACAAGAATAGAAGACAACACCTATCTCGGCTATTTTTCCTTGACGTTCCCATCATTGGTCGACCGCCAAATGTTACGGAGCCATTGGTCAGTTTGGCAAAGTGTCGTTCTTGATCACCAGCTGTAGATTAGAGTCGGCACCCAAAATGATCCGTGCACCTATAGATTTGCATATTGACGTCAATGGCTAATTATTTGACAGTGCAGTATTCATAACATTTTTTCAGAGAGAATTATCAAGATTCTAGACATGAACAGGACAGTCAGTTCATAATGAGCCATTATGCACAATCGTAATTATTCTCCATTATACTATTATGTGCTTCGTTTGTACCATAATGACAGTCATTATTGCTTGGTTTTAAGCCGATGACTTCAGAAGTTCTAAGAGCTACTAGTAAGCATTTTGTCCAAATCTTTCATCGCTTTCAATGATACTTGTATTGTCGAAATTTAAGGGATGATGATGACATAAATAAACAGAATGCACAATGTCGGTATGATTATTTTCATAATCATACTTCCGCATTTTCCCACTTTTTCTTCTGTAATTATAGAATCTGGTAATAAATATAATTGCGTACGTTCGACACCTGTACACCAGCATGGCACAGTTGTTTAGTTATTGCAACATGTCATACCCTCTGTGAAGAAATTATACAATGATAATAAAAAAAACGCAACTGTTTTCTTTCAACTTCCCACTGACGTAGATGGAAATGGTTTTGGCCGAAGGGGGCGTGCCACTATCGCGCCCTTATCAGATGTCATGCCAAGATAGCGCGTGTAGGAATCAGAACATGACGTCCAGCGGTGAGAGTAATCTTGGTTAGATTTCAAATTCTTCCACCCTTCACCCTTCGTTGTTATACTGCACTGTAGATCTTATCGAATCACCCACGGCACAATCAAATTCAGGCTATAGTGACTATGATATTCTTTCTGCGCATCCTAAAATAAACTTACAAGTACAATTGTATCTTGGCCGTTGCACGGTGAGATAGTTTTAGACTCAATAAGCACGATTATAATGTTTTGGTACCGTCAGGGTTACAATTGAATAAATTTTAAATGAAATGAAATGAAACTAAATTGAAGCTCATACAGTGATGAGTATGCACTGTTCCATGACACTCCTATATGACTCAGTATATGCGCTAACCTTTGATATAGATGTGTAAGCTCTTTGTGATGAAACGCGGAGTGTAGACATTGAATTTTGCTCGTTTCCCAACTGTGGCCATCACAAGCCCGCTGCCACTTGCTGTACAGTCAATCTAATCAATACGTGCGGGAGAGAAAACAAAAGAGACAGGGAATGAGGGAGAGAGTGATGGTAGATACAGAAAGGGGGTTAAGAGGGAAAGGGGACAGATAAAAGAGACAATAAGAGATTATGATAGAGAGACAGATGCACAGGGGATAGTGATAAAGCGATGAAAAGAGCGCGAAATCATTTCATTTTTATTTCTACTTTTCTGATAATTTTTTTTTCATGATTAGAGCGGACTTTTATTTGCTTAGGACGTATATAAGGAAATGCTTGTACAGAAATACATAACACACACACACACGCACATGCATTGCGAAACTGGTGCAACTAGGTTACTTCTCAGTACAGAATAGCAGTCCATAATACACTACGTAAGCATTTCTGGAAATTATCTTTGGAATTTAACGCTAAATCAGCTTGTGATAGGATGATGAGCGAGATATCAGGAGCTCACATAAATTCCAACGAATGCCTGAAAAACGACAATAATCTGCTAAGTTTCAATAGACAATCACGCCATTACTGGATATGAACTCTTCTCTCAAATAAACGCTAAGGTATTGTTTATTTTGTGTGATTGATTGTTGGTCGATGGCTTAATTACATGAATTTTTTTTTATTTCATTGGAGAAGGGGAAGGGTACTCTGAGTGTAAAGACCCACCTTATCTGCCTCCATCAGTTTCTTACGCTCCTCGTCGACCACCTCGTCGCTCTGCCGCTGCGACCACGCCCCCTCCCGACTCCAGGGGCCTTTGCGGTCGATGGGGGTCTCCAGGGGAACGGAGCTGGCGTACTTGATGGATAGCACGTACTGCAGCAGTGTACTTTCTTTGATGCGTGACGGATCCGCCATGACTTCGGGATCCATTGGCTGAAAGAACAGAATTACGGGAAAAGACGAGCTACTGATGAAAACAAATGTCAAAGAAGTGACATAAAATCGTCTGTTGAGAATGAGAAGGGCGTTAAGTTGTCTTGAACACTATGGGTTTAGTGGCAACTTAACGCCCTTATCATTCTCAACCGACGAAATTGCGTTGTTGCTGTGATCAATGAAATTGGTATTTACCATCTCCTTCTCCCAGTACAGTAATCTTCTTGTACTCCACGGAGTATTTATGATGTGCAATAAAATGGAACATAAGGTGACGTTAGTCTATGCTATTATGCATGTGTGTGTGTGTGTAAATCCACATACTCATAGAAAGTGACCTAAATATTCAGTAACTGTTGCGAATGCATAAAGCTTGCATTTTTTGACATTATAATTATCGTGCCAGACTCACCTCCGCTATACCGAGGGTCTTGCGTACCAGAGTCATCCCCAGGCGGCAATTATTGACCTTGTTCTCTGGCTTGAGGAGATCATATCTCGGACACGTGGAAGGGACCACGGCCTCGATTAGGGCACAGAGTGTGACCCCGTTGGACCAGCTGTCTTTGAAGTCCTCGACGCCCACTCCCGTCGGT
Organism: Diadema setosum; assembly: GCA_033980235.1. Taxonomy (NCBI): domain Eukaryota; kingdom Metazoa; phylum Echinodermata; class Echinoidea; order Diadematoida; family Diadematidae; genus Diadema; species Diadema setosum. The sequence goes on from CM067067.1 coordinate 7,393,447, forward strand.
AGCTTCTCTTTGAGCCAGTCGAGGAGCTCCCGCCTAGTTGCTCGGTCTGCACAGAGAAAACAAAAATAAACAATGTGCGGAGGTGCAAGCGGTCATTGAAGTAATTAGATACAGAAATGGTCAGCTGACAATTAGAGGGACACCCGAAAGGACGTTCGTAAATTGAAGGTTTAACAGAGACTTAACGAGTTGTGTGTCAATTTGTTGTGGCCGCATGTCATCATTGGCACGTTAATGTGTTTTGTTTTGTTTTATTTTTTTTGGGGGGGAGGGGGGTGGGGGACAATAAAACAATAAAGCATGATGGCGTCTGGAAGATCGCTATAACTGGAAAATTGTAAACATGAAAAACCGTATAGTTATAGGATGATTTCATCTTGCTTTGTTTTGTTTGTTTTACAATATCAATTAACTATCTGTAAGAAAGATTTCATTGATTGATCTGAAGATAATGTTGTTGTGTTTTTAAAGAAACAGAAAAAAGAGGGGAAAAAATGGGACAATAATTTGCCCCAGACAATACTGACATCAAGTTAGACCATGATAAATCAAAAACAAATCAAACATTATCATTGTCATAATAATGTCTCCACGAGGGAGCACATAATGAATGTCTCCACGAGGAAGCACATAATGAATGTCTCCACGAGAAAGCTAAAATGATAATGAAGTGTGAAGAAGAAAATGAAGTGTGAGGAAAGAACCAGATCGGCAGTTGAACCCGTTACCTAATACAGGTATTGCTTTTCACCCCCACTCGTTGAAAATTTTAAACATTCGATATATCATGAAAATGCAACACAGGCTTGATTTTTAATGCAACGTCACGATGCATTTCAGTTGTCAGTGTGAATTTAAATGAACCTTTCCTGTTACCACTTAACCTTTACTTCCCTTATTCAAAGTTACACCCCCACAAGACTGTTGCATCATCTGCTTCTGGTTCTCTTGTCGCCAAAGTCACTGAAAAATACAATTTACTTTTGCTCTGTATTAATTCGCCTTGAGTCCTTTATATACAGTGGATATGGCGCATAATACTGTATAATAACAACACGAATAATGATGATAATAATAATAATGATTACAATAATAATAATAATAATAATAATAATAATAACATTATTGTTGTCAGTATTATTATCATCATTATTATTGTTCTTGTTGTTGTTGTTATTATTATCATCATGATCATCATCATGATCATCAAACATCCCCTAAGCATGTGTCAGCTGTTTAGATGAAGGAGAGAGCACGTCTAGTCTCTCCCTTTTTTTTTCTTTTTTTTTCTTTTTTTTTAAGCTGACTCTCGATCTCATCCTTCCCCTGGGGTTCTGACTCATTTCATTGTTATATTGACATGGTTGATCCTTCACCCGTCACGAAAATAGTTATTTTTGTTGTATAAACTCAGTCTTCAATGTATTTATTGTAATTTTTGGTTTAGTCTGTTTTTTTTTTATCCTCACTAATATACCGATTTGTTGGTCCTTCAAGGCTTTTAAAGAATGGGTCACAATGTGTTCATGAAAAACACATCCGGCATTATTTTTTTCCCCGGGCCCCACAGGGGAAAAAAAAAAAAGAGGTGGAACCGCGAGAAGGAAGAATAGAAGGTAAACAATGTGGGATAGTGGGAATGCTTGGACAATACATCAAGCAAACAACAACAACCACATATGTCATAATGCAAACAACACCGAAACACACAACGGTAAAGATGTCCTCGAGGCCAGTTTGTCAGAGCCAAAGCCTTCATACAATATTCATTATCGTGTTCTTGCGATTTTGTCATTCGTCGCCCTTCATGGGCGTTGGTTCGAATTTTACCTGGGTGTTGTGCAGATTGTATGACCTATTCTTTTCACGTTTCTCCGGTAAATTTATAGTCTGTGGTTACCTGTAGGATTGGGTGGTATGCTGGAAGGCTAATTGATGTTTCACGTTGTTATCTTCCTATTTTTAGTTCTGTTTAGCTACGAAGACTGAACCACGCTCTAGACCGATCAAAGGCCAGGAAGCAATAAAAGACAAAGAAGAACGAAACTTGTTATGAAAGGGATTGTAAGTTGGTCGACGACCAGAGAAGGATGAAGCGGGAAGAAAAGGTAATGACAATGAAGTAGAACAAGACGTTAAAAGGTACCGACCTGTCTTAAAAGTATTTCGTAGGCGCTCCAGTAGGGACGGTTGGTAGGTAACCGTGTGGTAGTGCTGGTATGTCAGGAGACGACGGGGTTGCTTCCTGGTCGCATGCGCCAAGAGCCATCGGGCAAGCAGAGAGATGGGATTGAACCTAGCGAGGTAGCCGATGACTGCGACGATATACGCCACCAACGTCGCCATACCACTTGCAGCATTTTGACCAAGGAACCTCAGGCCTTCCCATACTAAAATAAAAACAAGAGTTAAAAAAAAAATGATTTAGAAATAGGCTGGCTGTTGAAAAGCGCTGATTAGGATGGTGCCCTATACGCCTCTTTATATTTCATGTTAGAAAAGATTCGTCAACTTGACGACTTTGCTTTGAAACAATATATATGTCTGTACAGTTGAGGTCTTTTAGACATTTTAGAGAATGAACGAGATGGACAGTAACTCATCATCCATCATCAATAATAGCAAAGACAAGGACAGTATCGACGACCTAGAACACTACCTATGCGTTGCGGTAGGCCAGCCTCTAATTAAGCTATAGCTGATTTCTCATTATTCGTTGCAGAGGTTAAGTAGAGGGGAAGAATGTATCATGGATTTATCAGTGATTACGGGACACTTTTGTTGTCAGCCCCAATTTTGTTTATATTTGAGAAGGTCTTCTCCTGTTTTTGTGGGACCAGAACTCGGGATTTAAAGTATAAAACGTAGAGTAACAATGCCCGTGAAAAATTTATCATTCGGATATCAACAAGGCATTTTATATGAATGATTCAGTGGAACCAGCTCAGTCGTCAAGGTCCGACGTGAATTAGATGGCTCTCCTAATCTTTCATCATGTATATATTACATTCATAATTCAACAGAGAGAAGTTTTTGTGACTCTCGTCAAAATATTGCAGAGAATTATGAACTTTGGCACTCTGTGAAGTGAAAGAAGGCAATATCTGGACATCGATTCAGTAAAAATATTAACCTATTACTGACCCTGAAGAATGTTTTTATTGATTGATATCACTGACTCTGATTCATATCCCAGCCAAACACCGCTCACTGTAGAAAGCAATAATTAATTTTACTTACACACATAGGATTATCCCAACGAAAACTATGTAAATCTCTGATGAAACAAGAAGTTTTCTGTGCCATTTTGCATTAAAATATGGTGTTACCGTGGCGAGGCCTTATTCAACATGGACATCTTATTGGAGTCACATTTGCTGAATTTAATTTAAAAAATGCAATTTATTGCCCAACACGCACGTGTGTCTGGCATATCCACATTTGATTACTGTGGAAATTCATGTTTGCTAAATTTCAAGTTCATAACTGACAAACTTACAAGATTATTTAAAAGAAAAAATGAGTAAAAGGCCAACTGACCATCTAACCGCTCGCCCCGTATATGTATATATATATATATATATATATATATATATATATATATATATACGGTATCCAGTACTTATACTCCCTTACACATTTTGTGTGTGCGGGGTATGTGATATTTTGTAAGCAAGCGCAAATGTCCTTAGGACACTGTATCAGATTATCTCCTTACATTTTCTCTACTTTTTTCCGCTTTCATTCAAATTTTCTGCGAACCGTTTCGATGATTTTATACAGTGCAAGGCATTCCCTTGGGCAAACGTTTCTTCCAAGGTCCAAGCGGATAGATAGTCGCTGACTTTGAAATACAGTTAATTGAGAAAAGCGACTGCTGTATGCATCAGCCTACTCATATAGCAGGCAATAGGCATGGTATGAGAGATAATTACTACTGCACAGACACAGGCAAAGCAAAGAGAGTCCATGTGAGATGATAATATAAATAGGGAATGGCCACGACTGCTATTATAAAAAAAAAAAAAAAAAAATCATGTAAGGTGGTAGATGAGTCTCTCTATTCAACCCGGCTTCGAGAGCGTCTCATCTTTCACCGAATACAATATTTTGTAACATTGCATGAGCAAGGAACATTCACTATTTGTTTTGTACAACAGCTAAAAAATTAAAGAGTTTAGACCAAGTAAAGACAGAATTATAAGATACAGTAATGGCAATCGTTTAGTTTTTTCAGGAAAAGCAAATGATGCAATACGTTGTGCGAGGAAGCAATCGGTTCAAATTATCGATAGTATAGTAGTATGCAACCATGTATTAACAGTTGCTTATTGCGCACCTACACACCACACCAATTTGATGAACGTCAGTGGTCTATTGAATTAAATATAATGAATGCATATGATGCATGGTAAGTCGCATTGACACGAAAAAATCTGGATCTCTACCAGAATCTATTACAGAAAAAGTATCTTTCTTCGATGCTTGCATAACAGGTCACTGCAACTAAATTCAAACATGACAAGAGATACACAATTGCAATGAATCATCAAAATACAAAGGATATGATATCAAGACAAATTTAGATATTGACATTAACATATACATAGTATTTAAGCGAAATATGTATTTCATTGCTTTCAAGAACGGAGTATTTTACTCCATGTGTAAATTTTTGGCTGAAGAGATTAAACTTGATAGAATCCTAATTTGTGTGTTATTAATTGGTTCACAAAACGGGTGTGAGTCGATATCTAACACAAAACTGCAAAAGGACTAGGCGCTGAACGCGTTCAACTTAACCCTATACAGCAGGCGAATCCGCGGCAGTGCGTATCTCGACCTGTTGAAAATAATTATGTGTTTCATATTTTTCTTAACATCGCTTGTGAGCAACTGGCGATGTACTAGTAAACTATTCGTAGCCGAAACTTTGCGAACACAACAGCATACCCGGAATCCAAACCAAAACAAAGTAATTACATGTAGTTAAAATATAGCACGAAACAAAACAAATTTAGATGGCAACGTGGCTTTACTCTACCAAGAAAGCGCCTGAGAAAATTATTCAATAAAAGTTCACTACACTCATATATGAATGCATGTTGCTGGCGCCGACTCACTCTAGTTGCCATGGTGATATGTGGTTGTCGTTGGCGCGTGCTATCGACCGAGAGTCTTTGTCAGACATGCATCTTAGAAAAAAAAAACAAAACAACATAGGGTAGTTTGTTTGTTTGTTAATTTTGCTTTTGTTTTCTTTTGGAAGGGGATGTTCAGTTCTTTACGACAGAAAAAAAAATCATTGACGTGAGCAAAAGTCCGTTCTCTTTCATTCTCGGAGGGCGCTGATCTCCCTTGTGAGGGAATTTCTTGGAATAGTGAAGGAGAATGAAATGGCAAGAGTAGACATTTTACACAAAAACACGAGCATTTGGAATACAATGTATGAGGAAGTTTAGGGCGTGATCTTATAGGGCATTGGCCCTAACTCATACTAACAGCTTCTTCTCCGCACATTTTCTCATGGAGAGTCAATGAAATGAAAGTAAGGTTTAGGATGTACTTTGCTTTTGTATTTATTTTTATAAATAAAATGTATTATATCATATGTTATATAAGTAATTATGTTCACTATGATAGCGGCAGATAGGTTTAAATGGCCTGTTGAAAAAACGAAAATAAAAATGTAAGTATCAGTATATGGTAACTCCATAATCCGTAAATACTCAGTATACATGTAAACTTGCGACAATGAAAACAATATATATGTGTATGCATGTGTGTGTGTGTGTGTGTGTGCGTGTGTGTATGTATTTACTCCGTGAAGGGATACGATTTCTGTTCTAACTATACAGGCAGTGGCCAAGAAAGAATCAATGAATGAATGAGATGGATAAACCCTCATATTTATACCAAGAGCTAGAGATAAAAGCAATCAACTGTTTGCAAAGCGAGAATTGTTTGTCTGTTTCTTTCGTTTTGTTGTCTGTCATTTTTTAGCAGATCAATACACTCTATATATCTCATAAAGTCAAAAAGCCTATTATCAAATCGTTTGTTATCCGTGTCTTGGAATGACGATTGGTCCCACTTTTTTTTTTTCTACGTAAACACTTAAACTTTGAATATTTGTATACAAGAATAGAAAGATAATGGACTCATTTGCGCGGAAAAGGTTAGATTAATCACTCAGAAGCTGAAGCCTGGCATGCTGACAATCTAAATTGACACAGACGACTCATAACAAGTCAAGACGAAAACATAGCAGAAAGCTAGAGATACAGAGATGTAAAGGTGAATAGGCCTATATACAAATTCCTCTTCCTCAAGTATAAACATGACAAATGGAATCGTCAAGTATAAACATGACAAATGGAATCGCACACAAATCGGCGATACTTCCCTTCTCGATTTATCATCTTCTTGTATTTCATTTTTAACGACGTGCCTTTATCACGTCGACGAATAAAGACCAAAATTAATGTGGATGCTAAAGATGTAGGCTCGGTCATCCTAAATATATCCCATCTTCTGTCTACACGGTGTGATGCTTTTTGTGTTGTCATAGATGTCTGGATTGATGTCACGGTGATATATGCCAAAAATAAGACTGCAGTAACCATGGTAACGACAGTTCCTGAGGATGAATTGATGCAATAATTATGTGCGCTGCCGTCCTCAAGCAAACAAGAACTTCATTCGAATAATTGTGTTTCATGAACATCTCACTGACAAAGAGCACGAGTAAACAATCTCTTCAGAGTCTTTTTATTTTTGTGTGTATGTGTGTGTGAGTGAGTGAGTGAGTGAGTGTGTGAGTGTGTGTGTGTGTGTGTGTGTGTGTGTGTGTGTGTGTGTGTGTGTGTGTGTGTGTGTGTGTGTGTGTGTGTGTGTGTTCCTCTTGCATTTTGCATAACCTGTAATAACTGTCACTTCATTCTTGGCATATGGCAAGATTTGTCTCTTCTTTTACATCTTATCCGTTTGCACAGACAATTTGAAAATGCTAGAGAACCGCTGGTACGCTGTCAGATGCATCGTCACCTTTGAACACAAGGGACGTCTTTATACCAGCTACATCATGCAACGTTTCTATGGAAACAGGAACGAAATCGTGCTGCAATCATCTTCATCATCACACACACCACAAGATAATTGCTTGCGCACTCGCAAGCGGAGCCAAAAAAGCATTGGGCAACAAGTATCGTGGTGACTTGCAGCGAGGTCGCTAGCTGGCGTTATTCAGGCTGAGTGAGGGCTGACTGTGTGCATGCTGGCGTCATCCGCATGACATGTGCTAAAACGGAGAAAAAGTTACCGTCCGCTAGAATACACAGTAAAAAAGAAGACAAAATAATTTACTAGTCTAGAGGTATTCATACTGAAAAATTGAGAGAGAAGAGAAGATAGAGTGAGAGGAAAAAACAGATAAGGATCAAATGCCAGGACATAGATAGGAGAGTACAAGACAGGGAGAAAGACAGAAGAATATCAATTGCGAAATTTATCAAATGTGCCTATAAGAGTAATGTCTATATAAAATGGTTATTTATGTTTATGATTCGTTTCTTATTACGAAAGCTACACGGCCAGATAAGGTAAGCAAGATTGTATGATTATCAGAACAACACACTTTATTATCCATTATTCACTCATATGGACTACAAACAGCTCAAAACAAAATGAAACAAACAAAACAAAAAAAGTTAAGGTTGTCCCCCAAAAATGCTCTTAAAACGTTTTAACAAAAAAAAAAAAAAACAACACAAGGTAGTAAACCTAAATTCGTGGCTATATAGTATTTTCTGGTTTTTTCTGTTCACAATTTACAAGACAAGCCAGTATAATTATCATATTCAAATTAATACTGCTGCGTTTTATTCCGAAGGATGTTAATCTCAAACTTTAATTCCTCTCTTATCAAAATACGCTCCAATACCAATATACTACACTGCACAGTATCGCTGATAGCCCTCGACTCCGATTCCGTCTTAATCGTCAATATGAATATGGCAACAGGTCCACATGGTTTGTATAAATAATAATAATAATAATAAGAATAACAATAATAATAATAATAATAATAATAATAATAACAATAATAATAATAATAATTATAACTATAATAATAATAATAATAATAATAATAATAATAATAATAATAATAATAACAATAAATATAATAATAATAATAATAATAATAATAATAATAATAATAATAATAATAATAATATTATTATTATTACTATTATTGTTGTTATTATTATTATTATTATTATTATTATTATTATTATTATTATTATTATCGTTATTATCGTTTTGCTAGGACACATGGTGATGATTTCAATGATGGAAATGACCAGCTTCATGATCATCACAACGAGAATACCACTTATTAAATTTGATAATGGTAATGTCTCATTATCTACAATCTGATACCCATCGCAGTTTGAAAAAAAGGCGTCAACTTGTCTTTGTAATGTGATTTATAAAGAAAGACTATATATGCATGAGACTACCAAAATAACTATGGATCCACTCTGCAGGATTCATCTGAGAGTCCTACAAGAATGACTCAAGGCATTTTTGTCGAAGTTAGGACTAATATTGAAATAGGGCCCTACTTTGTTCTCTCTATTCCTTCTATGTTCATTTTTTTTCTTTCCCCTCTCCCCCCCCCCCCCCCCCCCCATGGATCTCTCTCTCTCTTCCTGCTTTTCGCTTTTAAGATGTATTTCCGGTGTAAGTAAGAGTTACCCGAGACAGCTAACGTTGAAATGTTGTCTGAAAATAAGTACGGGGTGCTGCTTGGAAACCTTAGAGTGGATGAACCAATCTGCCCGGCAGTGATCAGGAATGGCCGAGGATGATTACAGGACGCCCCATTGATAATTTAATTTTAGGTCAAACGGCTGGCTATAATTCTATTGCTTGACTTCATGGGCCAATTCTTCCCACCTTGTGGACCAGGTCAAATATGCACGGGTGTAAGCAGGACAAGATCACGTGTATCCGGATTGAAGCAAAAGACAGCGTAGCTTTCGGGAGAGTGAATCAGTTGGGAAGTGCACAGTACGGGATTGCACCCCTGTTAGAATAAGTAATCGCTTGAGGAGAAGGCACCGAATAGAATCGCCAGGGCCTGGACTAGAGATAGAGAAATCGCAGTTCATCAGGCATGTCAAATGTGTTATCATGGAGTCAACCAAACAACACTGGCCAGGCAGAAATGATATCAAACGCCTGGAAGTCAGACTACAATAATTAGCTTTTCGTTATTGCCGTCTTCCATTACGGTGAATTCTTCAAACATGATTAAATCCCTGTTACTTATGCCTGTGATGATTCTTAGATATGCACAATACACTGTGATGGTAAAGGCGCCAAGTAAAGCACTATTCATGCGAGTGGGAGAGATCGACACTATAACATCTTGAGAGGCTATACGTGACGAGATAAGGCGCAAATCTCCTGTTACATGCACTGCAAAGTACAAAATTGAATGCACTATTGCGATGAACGTTCATATGTGGCAGACTTTTGTCACCAACAATGAAGACGGTATCTTGTGAGTTAAAGCTGTCAAAAGTACCATCTGCTCATATCATTAATTTTCAAAACACAGAACACTTTTAACGTATTCGTGTGGATTTTATGATTTATCAGGCGTCTCGGCAAAGCAAAACAATTAAACGGTGGTATTTTGTTTTTTATTTTGCTTTTCTGGTCATTTATTTCTACGGAAATATATGTTTTATTCTGAAACATTTTGCGTGCCATGTACGAGATAATAAGTTGTTTGTGCTTGTTCACGCTTTCACGCGAAGCGTGATTAACGTCCATTGCCTTACGATACCACTGACATCCTACGGAGTGTACGGTTGCCGGTGGTAACAGCAGATTTCATTAAACCGTCATCCCACACTCGAAGATTAGCTCAACGCTTGCGTGCTTTAAAAGGGATTTTTATCTTATCAAACAGTTCGAAGCCCATCGGCGCGTAAAAGTGATTCCACCATCCTTCAATTTATTGAAAGGGTGCTGTCTCTGCCAATCTCTTAAGCAGCCATGGTTAAATACGACACTCCCCCAACTTTTTTGATGAATACCGCCAATGAGTTTAAAAAAAAAAAAAATGATTAAGCAGCTGTACCGAAAAAAAACCACCTTTCCTTTTCATCAAATCTGTCAATCATGGTATGGGATATACTAGTAAGTTCACTAGCCATAGCATTCGCTTTTATGATATAGATATGTATATATTCCTATAATATATTATATTACGGGCCTATATTATATTATATTCTATTATATTATACTATATTATATTATATTATATGATATTATATTATATTATATTATATTATATTATATTATATTATATTATATTATATTATATTATATTATATATCATATCATATCATATCATATCAAAACACATTATATCAACATTTATACAGTCAAACCTGCCTTAGTGGCCAACTGTATATAGCGGCCACCTGTCTATAGCGGCCACTGAAAAAATCCCCCAGAGAGAAAAGCCCTGTTAAAGACCCTGTGTATAGCGGCCACCTGTCTAACGCGGCCAGCGGCCACAAATTTTGTTTCCCGCGGTAGCTTTTAACCTGTCTATAGCGGCCAAAGAGATGATAATTCAGCGCGTTTTTCTGCTTTTAGTAGACGTGCCAGTCATTCATGGGCCACTTTCAGTGATGGCCAGCACTGCGTTCATCGCTCATTTAGTATCAAGCTTTCTTCACGACTGTACACATGCTACTGTGCAACAATAATTATTTCAAGAACACCGGCATTGTTCAATGCAAGAAACACACGTGTGCATACGTACACACATACATGGACATGTACGTACCCGGTACTCATAGATGTACATGTATACAACGATGATATACCTACATTTGTAGGCAATGCACACAAAGTTGGATAACCTATCTATAGCGGCCACCTGTCTATAACGGCCACTTTTTTTCGTTTCCCTCGAATGGCCGCTATAGACAGGTTTGACTGTATAGTATTATGTTCCTAGATGACACGCTATACTCCATACCAGTCTCGACATAACGATGATGGTCTCGCGCTTGTACAGCACATAGTAACAAAAGTATGTGAAAATTATTGACCAGCTAGTGTCAACATAGACAAACAAGCAGTGGGGGCGCTCTCACCTCTTAATGCGTGTCAGTCAAAGTAATATAAAACTAGATTGTTGTGGCGCCCAAAACTCGATAAAGAAATATGAGAGCACAAGTATCTATCGATGCAAATCACACGCATTATACACATGCTGACACACGATATAATATTATGATTTTTATTATCATGTATATATATATATATATATATATATATATATATATATATATACACACATTCATGTATATTCCAGTACATTCATATTGCGCTGATTGATAATTCCTTCCAGAGGTATTCTTATTATGTTTCTTGAAAATGAATTGAATGATTCCTATTTTGGAAGCGGAGAACAAGCTCTATGAAGAGAGATAAAGAGAGTCTCTCCATGCACAATAAATACATTGTTCAGACTTCCTTTCACGTCCTGTCTTTTTCAACCTCTGTCAGTGGTGTCTGTAATGATTCCCGGTGGATAAGCTTGAGATGCTTGGGGTAAGAAAAGCCCCTCGATGTGTTTGGATGCGGCCTTAGCGATCAGCCGTTCGCTAATGGATAGCCTCGAAGAAACGAGTAACAAGGGCGAGTCCGTGTAACACAATCCGCTACGGGCAGAGGATGGTGTTTGGTGTCTTGACGTTCATGTCACACGAGAGGCGCAGAGCTTGTTCTGATTTTTGTTTCATTTAGTTCTCCTGTTTCTCATCTTCTCCTCCTTCTTGTTTTAGTTTATTTTCTTTCGTTATTGTCTATGAGACAAATGACTTGGATCTGATGCAGAACAATCTACCTTCATCCCTGGGAACGTATCTAGGGTTTAACAGATGTAAATGCAACGAACAATAAATTTCCCACTCTATCGTGGATGTAAAGAGCTTGGGTCACAAATCTGCAGAGAAAGATGTGCCCAGACTGCAAAAATTACTTCACGAGAGTTGTTTCTGAAAAAAAAAAAAGAAGTGATGTTTACTGCAGTACTTCATAACGGAACGTAATTTACGGTGATGTAACAAAATATAATATAATATAATATAATATAATATAATATAATATAATATAATATAATATAATACAATATAATACAATATAATAAATAACTAAAACAACAATATATATATTAAAAATATAATATCATGTGATATTATTACACAATATAATTTAAATTCATATCATTATATATATATATATATATATATATATATATATATATATATATATATTCCATGTCTTGTTCCTTGTCATTGCGTCAGCTCCAAGTTGACTTTCTTCCACCAAGGATCTCGATTCCGTTTTCTTTTCCTTTTCCTTTTTTTTTTTGCTTCTTCTTTTTTTGCTCATTGGCCATTCGCAGATTCACACGTAGATTTATTTATGTGGTTTATACGTTCTAAAGTTCAAGTAAAATGAAAATGTATTCCGCCCCGTTTGTACTAAATAAATGAATAAACAAATAAAAGTGTTACCTTCGTCACACTTTTCTTGAACATTAGTCTGGTGAGTTCGAGATTATGCATGTTATGTATAGTAGTATACGCACACGTAATTCAACAGGAAAAATAAGAGTTATTGAAAGCATTGTTATATACAAAGCTCAATTTGCCTATAATTGTGAGAATATTAAGGAAAAGGGCGAAGAAAGAGGAAATAACGAAAACAAGGCAAATAAGTTATGACTTAGTAAACCTAGAGGCTGGAGACACAAGAGGAGAAAACTTTGGGAGAATTGGACCACAAATCCCGAGAAGCAAGAGAAAACTGCATCGTAATCCAACATGGAACTAAGTACAAAATAATATTGCATAAACAAAGAAATATTGCTTTAAGAATATTATATTCATAGAATATTTATATTGAAATACATCAGATATGAAAGGGAAATTTCAAACTCCTCAGACTTCGCGAAAACGTGAATGAGAGAGTGATTGAGAGATTACTGGTTTTCATTTCAACTGAATCCTCGCAGCCTGCACAAGACATTTGAGGAAAGCTCGTCAAGTCAGATTATTAGCACGGATAATGCAGGGGCTTTGTTGACGCACTATAGTTTGCAGACAGTTAGACGATGCAAGAGCGTCGCTGCTTAGTACACCATTATACCAATTGATTTAAAATAGGCTACTGAAAAACATTGGTGCAACACACCAAAAAACAAAGATTTGTAAAGAGATTCAAAATATCACTGCCGAATTATCATTTTGGTATCCATTGGTTAGCTTAATTCCACCTGTCAATTGATGTGATTACAAAGATATACAAACTTAAATTGTCTCTGACCACCAGGAAATCCCTAAAGTACAAACGGATATACTGTGATGACTTAAGATAATTTATAGTCCTTCGAAGCACACGGAATAACAGGCTTTCAGTTCATTGTCCCGATGTAAATGCTGCCCATCACTCTCCAATTATAAGGCCTTACTGAGCTATTCCTGAGAGATGTATACGCCTTACAATGGACGATAGAAAGCAGGATGTATACCCATATATTCTTTGCTACACAATTGGGTATAAAAAAAGGATGATTTTAAACAAGAATCACGCAGACAGGAATCTCCTAATGCATTGAGTCCTTTTGCAACGTAGGAGCAAGGAGCTTCTTGGTAGGAGAGTGATACACTCGTAGCTGCGTAATAGAAATGTACCTTATTACTAGTATTAAACACACACACAACATGAATTTATCGACCCTGTCATGTCAGCTTTTTCTAGGTCTATCCTGTGGGAAGTATTCATCCTGAATTAAAGGACATTTCAGACCAGTTCAAAGTTGGTATAAAAAGAAAGGGTGTACCATTTTATCACCACTGCACTGACAGCGAAAAATGAAATAAAAATTGAATAAAATTGTAAAAAAGTTATTAGGGTTTCTACATCTAAATTTGCAAAACAGAGTATGCTAACAACTGAGCTGAGGATGTCATCACCTCACAGTTTTTTTATTGATCGTGTATGAAATAATGACGAAAACTCAACTTTTCTACCAAACAAGTGTAATAAATTGTTTACAAGCTATATGGCAAGTTGTTAGGCGATGACAGTCATCATCATCAACAAACTCATTTCACTGGCAAATTTATATGAATATTTAAGAACTTTTTATATGCAAAATTGATTTAATTGGTGACATTTCACAATTTCATAACTTCCCTAATTTGTCTCTATTTAATAACATTTTCACTCTTCTGCAAAAAGAATTGTACTCTTTCTTTTCCGAAAGAGTTTTATTTGGTCCGAAATCTCTCTTTAAGCATGCTAGACAGACATACAATATTGCACACAGCGCATGCGCGATGGTAAATGCAATGTAACGATATGATATCATGATATTTCGTAGAAAGATGGCCACAGGTTATAGTTCTGTGGTTTCTGTCACAGTGATCTTCATTTTACTTGTGTATACAGTATTACCTAGAGGTGCATTAGCTGCATTGAAAACAGACACAACACTACTTTGATTGCTTGTTTGGTTATTTTGATATTTAAAAAAAAAAATTAATATGAATAATCAAAACGTGAATGACCAGAACTATCACTTAAGGGGATATGACACCTGTCGAGAAAACAGGAGGTCGTTGGGTCGAGTCCACAAACTATCCAGAGATATTTAGTGTCCCTTCCAATTACCCAAAAGTGCAAGAACGGAATATAAAAGAAACCATTTACATGACTGCCGCTAAATACACTCCCCTGTATCGAATGCTAACAAAATATTGCTAAGCTTCAGTATTTTACTTGAATTTCACATTCTGATTTTGTTTGCGCATGATATACTTGTATGTATATTGTTCGATTGAATGTCGAATTCTAATTGTATTTAACTTGATTTGTATCATTCATGAACATAATGTATGTTCCGGCCATGTATTTTCATGACGTACAGACCCATGTGAAACAACAAGCAGGGCGACTTTCGAAAGCAGTTTTGTACAATGAATCGACTAACACTGCAAGATAATATAAAAAAGCGAGCATTTTTTTTTTTGTATGAATGAACAGATGAATGAATAAATATATCGAGTACTATATGCACATCACTTTCTTATCGTGGCTATTAATACTAAAACGATAAACGATCCGTGTTTATTCACGTCGGTGTAGGGCAATTTGTCAATTAGTTGCAGTAAAATGACGTCTCAGAGCGTGCTTTTCCAAGTAACCTTGGCAATCGTTATCCTCAGAAAGCAATTAGCAAAACGGATATACGAGGTCCTACGGGGGGAGATTTACGTACGCCTTTGCAGATGTGTATCGGACGGGTTTAGAACACTCACGTGGTCTAATTGATAGGGTTGAGGAACCTGACGCATGGGAAATTTGAAAAGGAATTGTGGTTTTTCGTATTTGCTGTCACTCTCTGAGAATGAGATCGTGAATAGGATCCAGAATGACAGCAAAACTACACACTCTCCATACATAACAGGCAAAACAATCCCCTTCATTCTTTAGGAAAGAAGTTCATGTTCGAACAACATCCTAAAAATTAATCAAACTTGAGGCGCAAAGAATCGGTTAAATGCCGCTGATTCGTCGAAAGCCAAGGTAGGGTTCCCATCTACGTTTGATATAAAACGTGACAGTGTGTAGAACGGAGCCACAATGCAGGGACTGATAATGTAAAGGAGGCCCGGAAAACGCCCAACAATCACAAGATACAAACACCATAGACTTAACAATATATATATAGAGAGAGATATAGATAAATAGATAGGTATATATAATTTCATTTCATTTCATTGATTTATTGTCCATAAAATGGAAAATCTTTGTGATTCAAGTGGCATACAATGTACATAGATACACATTATAAAACACGCATTTCAGAATGAAGCACAGATAATAACAACACACATCATTAATTCATATAAAGTAACATAGAGAAACTTAACACTCAGTAACAAAATATACATCCATGACATCCAGTATTGCACCTGTTTTTTTTTATATCTATCTAGACATTATATATAACAGCAGTTGTAAACTACAATGAAATACAACAACAAAAAATAAGGCTGATACAACACATACAAACAAATATTGACATATCATTCTAAAAAAATCTAAAACAACACTATAAATAAAAAAAGTTACTACCTGTATAAAACTCCCCTTATAGAAACTCTCTCTCTCTCTCTCTCTCTCTCTCTCTCTATATATATATATATATATATATATATATATATATATATATATATATATATATATCGACAAATTTTCACTTGATGACACGATTTGGACAAACTGCCCTGAACCATATATTCAACATGTGCACCAACTATTCTCTGTTTACAATGGGAAAATTACCACGCAATCACCTCTGTCCTTGGGTGGATGGTTGGTGATTACGCTGATGCATGATTGTATATCTTTCCTTTCCACACGGAAATGTTAAGTGAGCAATAATCACGAATCTGTGATACGGTGTGCCAATAACATAATCATGATTGTTCAAAGAAAGAGAAAAGGAGATGGGATGGGGATATCAACTGACCTTTGATCCGGATGTCGATGGATGGAGGTGTGCGATGATACTGTCTCTTCCGCTTTGGTTTTCCCGTCCCCATCTCAGCGCTGTGACAGTATTGCTGTACTCCAAGAAGCTGCAACAAACCCCCAAAACAGAGCAGTAGAATTTAAAAAAAAAAAGCAAATCAAATAACGGCGAACGAGCAGAATAAAGTTCTAATCATAATGAAGGAAACGTTTTCTGACCTTGCCAATAGAACTATTCATTTGCTTGTTGCATTGTTCCACCTGAGAAGATGGCTGGATAGCCCTTATTCAGCTGCACTAGCTGGTCTTCCATGAAGTCCAGTTAAATAAGATATGAGGTTGGACCACTTCACCGAGTTATGCACCCTGTTCTTTGTGATGAATAAGCTTTGACTCTCTCACACACGGGACCTTCATTTTATGTCCTATCCGAGGGACAGAGTGTTTTGCCTCTTGCTAGAGGGGACGGTATGATAACATACAAAATTACTCAGTTAGATTCGGGTTCGAACCCGGGTCCCTTTGGATCTGGAGGCAGACGCGCTACCATACACAGCTGAGCCAAATCACCGCCCTCAACAGTGAATTTGTCTTCTGTTTTTCATGTAGTTTCAATAAGAAATGAATTTATTCATGGAAACTAAAGTTGTCGCAACTTGCACATTTATGGATAAAACAGACGCACATTATTATACACTCATAAGTGTTTATTTCCTCCACTACTCATATGAAAATTAAAAAGGGAAGAAAGTCTGGGTTGAGAGGAGGAATAGGAGGAGAGAGAGAGACACAATGACAATAAAAGAAGAAATAGTAGAGAGTAGTTAGCTATACCATTAAGAAAGTTCATAGCAATACAAACCACTCTATATTCATCGCAAAGAGTAGGGTGCTACCCGGTGAAGTGGTCCAGCCACATACCCACACAAGCAAGAAGGACGGATGATGCCGACCCCTCGTGGTTCGCCCCAGGTGAAATCAATAGACATACAGCAAACGGTATCAACCAGTCACATCGTGCTATACTGTCAGAATATAATTTTGGATCAATATCCTTTTGTGTTTTGGACATTTTCTCCAGTCCTTTCCACGTGAAGTGCACTGTTTCAATGTGTGTACATTAAATGACCCAGATTTAGTGGTGGGTTGGTTTTTTTGTTGTTGTCCTTTCATGAGAAATTCACTCATCCGAGCATATTTTGTCAAAATATCGATAGTCTACAGTGCTTAGTTTCATAGTTAAGATTTGCTTGTCGAGTACATCAGATGTCTGTCGCAGTGAAGTGCATAATGACTATAGCAGGGAGAGGCAATTAGTCCAACACGCTAGCGCTATTATCTGTAGCCTTGTTCGAGATAAAACAATCTGTTCCCTCTCGCTAAGTGCATCAAGGTTTATACACCAACAGATATGATAAGCAAAATTCCATTTTGATTGCCTCATTTCTAGAGTTTTGAGCATACATAGCCTGGAAATGTCCAATCAACAGACGTTATGACTGTGATCTTTCCCCTCAGCTGCATGTGCTATGCCCTTCATTTGACAACAACTTCGAAACCTTTCAAACAGTCGCCAAGGAGCAGAGGAGAAAAAAAAAAGTAATCCACTCTAGCACTAAGAATGAATAAGAGTTTAACTTGTTCAACTGAATGAAAACATGAAAACGTTTGATGAAAACATCACCGCTGCCGCAATTATGAAACTAAGGGTTAAACTGAGCGCAGCGAGAACTTTACAGATGTAACAGATATACCGAAGCCTAGAAACAGTGAACTTTGCAGATGAAAATCTTGGATGAGATTCCCATATAAACGGTTGTTATGATTAGAGGCGAAAATAGGGGAAAAAGGTATTTCTTATCCGGAAATCCCTACGGTACTTAGACTTTGCCGTAGGGTACTTTAGGCCTAAATATTTGATATCATCATAGATAGCATTTGCAAAACAAATACAAAAATATAACCCACTGATATAGACACGGATTTTAAAAAAAAAAAAAAAACAGGAGAAGTTCAAGCTGCACTGGCTAGTAATGATTGGATTACATTTATTGTGAATGCAAAAGAGCGTGAGATATGGCTCAATCTGGCATTACAGTTGTTTTAGAACTACATAGAAAAAAAGGCATAAATGAATTGATTGTGTCGCATTCCAAAATCAAACGGGTGTGTAAGTTTGTTATATAGGCCTACTTTCGAGAATGCCACAGTTAGAAGCAAGAATTAATGAATTATGGTCAAGCGACATTACCAAAAAGCCACCAAATTAGATAAGATGAAATAAACTAACCAGAACCATATCATAACAGCATACTATTTTAGTCTGTGGTGATTTTACGGCATTTTTTTTCCATTCTGGTGTGTATCACTTCGATTGTATCATACAAACGCATTCGAACATAATCAGCTAATTTGTCGATATTGTTGTTGTTTCTGTTTTAATCCTTCTTTCTCGGGTT